>JAOWBW010001533.1:0-79166 GCA_026119855.1 Campanula takesimana
TTTCCAACCTACACCACCATACCCACAACTTCACACATTAGACCCTCCGGACAGAATTTCAATATGACACCTCCACGTTATACTCAGTTTCTACCACCTGGGTTTAATTTCAATCAGAACCAAAACCAAGCCTCATCCAAACTTTCCCCAAACCAAAACCATTGGCCAAACAGTAAACCACCAAGATGGATTGTCTTAAGTTCAATGGAACTGACCCAAGGGGTTGGGCTATTTTTTGTGAACAATATTTTGATTTTAACCCAATGGATGATTTTAAAAAAACCAAATTTGCTTCCACTACTTTGAGGGCAGGGCACGTCATTGGTACCTTTTTTATCGAGCTGGTAGGGGACAGGTCAATGGGAAGCATTTGTTCATGATGTTATTAATAGGTTTGCTCCATCCAAAAGTAAAGACCCACAGGCAGGTTTCAACAAGCTTAAGCAGATCACTACTGTCGAAGCTTGTTGACGAGTTTTAAGAATTAGGGCACAAATTGTGGTTAAGGAGAGATTTACTGATGAATACTTTCTTTCCAGCTTTCTCAGTGGATTGAAGGAGGAATTCATGGTCGGTGCTTATGTCCAAACCTCAAACCTATGTGAAGCTATGGATCTAGCCAAGCAAGCTGAGCTTAACCTGCAAAAGACTAAACCAAAAACAATAATTCCCTATTCTACCTCTATTTATAACACCAAAAGCCAACTACCACCAAAACTAACGATCACCAACACAAGAACAACACCAACTATACCCCTGCCTCATCATCAACAAGTGTCAACAAAAAATGGTTCAATGGTGCAGAATTAAATGAGAGAAGGAGTAAGGGTCTTTGCTTTCATTGAGATGAAAAATATCACGCAGGTCATGTTTGTAAAACAAAGTTATATATGATTTCTGGAGACGAGGAAAGTGATGTGAGGATTAAAGAGGAAGAACAGAAATCATAGAAGAGGACGTAGCTGAAGAAGAACATGAAGGGGGGCAAATTTCAGTTCATGCACTCACAGGTTTCTGCTACACATAACACCATCAAGGTTAAGGGATCGAGTAAGAAGAAACCATTGATATTTTGGTGGATAGTGGGGCGACCCATAACTTTATTGATCCAGAAGCAGTGAAGCAATTAGGATTTGTGGCCGAGCAAACAACTCCCTTGTCTGTGGCTGTAGCAAATGGGGAAAAGTTGTTGAGTGGAACTATGTGCTCTAATTTAAATGGAGTATGCAAGGTCATGAATTCATTGCCAATTTTAGGATTTTGCCATTGGGTGGTTGTGACATGGTGCTTGGAGTAGAATGGTTAAAGGGGTTCAGTCCTGTTTCCTTTGATTTTAACAAAATGGAGGTGACCTTGAGTCAAGGGAAGAAGAAAGTTGTGCTTAAGGGTACCAGTGAAGAAGGTTCGCTTAAAGTGATCAGTGGGAAGGCATTGATAGATTGTTCGGAAAACAAGGGAATATTGGTGGGATATTTATTTATATGAATGGAGATGTTGCTCAAGATGTTTCGCATGCAGTGCAGGGTATATTGCAAGAATACCATGATGTCTTCCAAGAACCAAAAGGCCTGCCCCCAGCTAGATCTCATGACCATAAAATACCACTCAAAGGTAACATTGAGGCAATATCTCAAAACCTTATAGAAGCCCTTTTATTCAAAAAATGAGATAGAGAGACAAGTCCAAGAAATGCTAGAGAGTGGAATTATACAAAAGAGTAATAGCCCTTTCGCTTCTCCTGTTCTCTTGGTGTTGAAGAAGGATGGTAGTTGGAGACTTTGTGTGGATTATAGGAAGCTTAATTCCTGGACGATCAAAAACAAATTCCCAATTCCAGTGATTGAAGAGTTGCTAGATGAATTGAATGGGGCTAGATGGTTCACTAAACTTGACTTACGAGCTGGCTATCATCAAATTAGAATGGCCCAGGACGATATACCTAAACAACTTTTAGGACACACCATGGCCATTTCGAGTTTAAGGTTATGCCATTTGGGCTAACCAATGCTCCTGCTACATTCCAGTCTCTCATGAATGAAGTATTTGAACCTTTGTTGAGAAAATTTGTTCTTGTTTTCTTCGATGACATTCTAATATATAGCAGTACTTTGGATAGTCATTTGGATCATCTTAGAGAAGTTATGGAGATTATGAGGAAGCATAAGCTATTTGCTAAGATGAGTAAGTGCAGCTTTGCACAGCAAGAACTGGAATACCTTGGTCATATTGTGAATCAAAAAGGAGTAGCAGCAGATCCAAAAAAAATAGAGGCAATGGTGCAGTGTCCAAGACCAGTTACTGTGAAACAATTGAGGGTTTCCTAGGTTTAACGGGATACTACAGGCGGTTTGTGCAGAATTATGGCATCATTGCTAAACCCTTAACGCAGCTACTGAAAAAAGGGGAATTTCAATGGAATACTCAAGCTGAATTAGCTTTCCAAGAGTTGAAGAAGAAGATGACCACTACTCCTGTTTTGGCAATGCCCAACTTCCGGGAGGTTTTTGTTGTTGAAACAGATGCAAGCAACTGTGGTATTGGTGCTGTACTTATGCAAAAAGGGCGGCCATTAGCGTTCTTGAGTAAGTCTTTATGTCCTAAGAATCAAGCTTTGTCTACATACGAGAAAATTGTTAGCAATTGTTATGGCAGTACAAAAGTGGAGATCGTACCTACAAGGTAATCCTTTTATTATAAGGACCGACCAGCAGAGCTTAAAATTTTTTTGGAGCAGAAAGTTACTAGTCTTTTACAACAGAAGTGGCTTGCTAAGTTAATGGGCTCGATTACCAGATTGTGTACAAAAAAGGGGCGGAAAATAAGGTGGCGGATGCACTCTCCAGGAGAGATGAGGTGGAGGGAAAGCTCAATGTTATTACCTCAGTTTATCCTAATTGGCTAACTGATGTAATTGATACCTATGAAGATGATCCATTTGTTGATGAGTATTTATCTATGGCAGCACAAAGGGAGGAAAATGGAGGTTGGACTTTGACACAAGGGTTATTGAGAAGGGCAGGTAAGATCTACGTGGGAAACAAAGGGAATTTGAGGCAGCAAATACTGTTAGAAATGCACAGCAGTAGCTACGGAGGGCATTCGGGTAGGGACGCAACACTGAAGAGAGTGGCTATGTACTTCTATTGGCCAACTATGAGGAAGGAGGTTGAATTATTAGTCAAGAAATGTGATATTTGCCAAAGAACCAAGACAGAAAATGTTCCGTATCCAGGCTACTTACAGCCATTACCAATTCCAAACCAGATTTGGGAAGATGTGTCTATGGATTTCATTGAAGGGCTTCCGAAGTCTCAAGGTAAGGATATGATACTTGTGGTGGTTGATAGGTTGACTAAGTATAGTCACTTTATTGCTCTCACCCTCCCCATAAATGCTCCTGAATTGGCTAAGGTGTTCTTAGACCAAATTTATAAATTGCATGGTCTGCCTAAGTCTATTGTTAGTGATAGAGACACCCTTTTTATAGGTCAGTTTTGGAGGGAATTATTTAAATTACTTGGGACTGAGTTACATTTTAGTTCAGCTTACCACCCGCAGAGTGATGGTCAAACCGAAAGAGTGAACAGATGTTTGGAGCATATCTGAGAGCTATGATTTGTCACAGGCCTTTAAAATGGAGTCAATGGTTACCCATGGCTGAATGGTGGTATAATTCAACACCACATTCATCTATAGGTATGTCACCGTTCGAAGCTCTTTATGGGGTGAATCCTAGGCAAATGGTGGTGCCAATAGCAATAGAGGAGAAAGCTATTGTAGGGGGTGTGGGTTACATGCTCAGGGAGAGGGAAACATTGAATGCATTGTTGAAAGATTGCATCCAGCAGGCTCAGAACAGGTACAAGCAGTACGCAGATTCAGGAAGAACTGAGAGGGAGTTTAGTATTGGGGATTGGGTTTATCTCAAACTCCAACCTTATAGACAGAGCACAATTGCTAATCGCACGAATCTTAAGTTGGCAGCAAAATATTATGGCCCTTACAAGGTCATTGATAAGATCGAAATGTTGCCTACAAATTGGAACTGCCAGCTGCATCACAAATTCATCCCGTATTTCATGTCTCGTTACTCAAGAAGAAGATTGGGGAGAGGATTTCAGTCACAACAGACCTTCCGAGAATGGGAGCTGAAGGCCAATTTCAAGTACATCCCTTGAGAATTCTGGAGCGCAGAATGATAAAGAAAAACAATAAGGCTTTACCTCAGGTGTTGGTACAATGGTCTCACGGTCCTCCAGAAGATGCCACATGGGAAGATGCAGCAGCCATTGATGCCCAGTTTCCAGATTTCTTGCCTTGAGGTCAAGGCAAAGGTTAGGGGAAGGGAGTGTAACAGCTTGACACAAAATCCTGAATTCGCTTTGAGTAGGTACTACGTCGTTTTATTTTAATTAAGGTATGGTGTTTGTCACGTGCTGGTAGCTATCGTGGAAAGGGAATTGTTTTCCGTTGTTTCCTTCGTCGGACGGTTACATACAAGACGTGGCCACGTGCCATGGCTAATGGTTAAGGGGGTGAGGATGCAGTAGTGGAGAACATGGAAGAAATCGATTATCCTTTTCTCTGTAACCTTATTTCCTTTTGCTCTTCTTGTTTTCCGAATTAGTTAGTAATCTTTTATTTTCAAATTGCTGTTAGTTTGATTTCTTGGTACGATTTGTAGATTTCATTGGAGTGATATCAATTTCCAGTTTGAATTCATTTGCCTGCTTTGTTCTTGCTCAATACTTCAATTTTTATTGCCTTGGTTACTAAGCTGTTACTAAGCTGTTACAAGTGGTATCAGAGCTGGTCAATTCATGGCAGAGGGAACGAGATTCAAGGAGGTTTTCGATAAATTGGGGGTTCATGAGCATAAGTTTGATACTTTGAACGAAACGATGCTAGAGATGAAGGCAAATCAGGAGAAGAGTGATGAAAGAGTTATGGGTTTGGAGGATTCCATGGAAGAGGTTAAGCGGCTGCTTACCACGATGATTTCGAAGGAAGGAGTAGAGAAAGGGAAGAATGTAAGTGGTGGTTCTCCAGCAACTCCGCAAAGTGCCGGAATAGATGCAGGAGGGAGTAATGTTGGAGGGGACCAGGGCAGGTATCATCAATTTTCCAATGTTAGTTCACAAACCTTTCCAACCTACACCACCATACCCACAACTTCACACATTAGACCCTCCGGACAGAATTTCAATATGACACCTCCACGTTATACTCAGTTTCTACCACCTGGGTTTAATTTCAATCAGAACCAAAACCAAGCCTTCATCCCAAACTTTCCCCCAAACCAAAACCATTGGCCAAACAGTAAACCACCAAAGATGGATTGTCTTAAGTTCAATGGAACTGACCCAAGGGGTTGGGCTATTTGTTGTGAACAATATTTTGATTTTAACCCAATGGATGATTTTAAAAAAACCAAATTTGCTTCCACATACTTGAGGGCAGGGCACGTCATTGGTACCTTTTTTATCGAGCTGGTAGGGGACAGGTTCAATGGGAAGCATTTGTTCATGATGTTATTAATAGGTTTGCTCCATCCAAAAGTAAAGACCCACAGGCAGGTTTCAACAAGCTTAAGCAGATCACTACTGTCGAAGCTTATGTTGACGAGTTTGAAGAATTAAGGGCACAAATTGTGGTTAAGGAGAGATTTACTGATGAATACTTTCTTTCCAGCTTTCTCAGTGGATTGAAGGAGGAAATTCATGGGTCGGTGCTTATGTCCAAACCTCAAACCTATGATGAAGCTATGGATCTAGCCAAGCAAGCTGAGCTTAACCTGCAAAAGACTAAACCAAAAACAATAATTCCCTATTCTACTCTATTTATAACACCAAAAGCCAAACTACCACCAAAACTAACGATCACCAACACAAGAACAACACCAACTATACCCCTGCCTCATCATCAACAAGTGTCAACAAAAAATGGTTCAATGGTGCAGAATTAAATGAGAGAAGGAGTAAGGGTCTTTGCTTTCATTGAGATGAAAATATCACGCAGGTCATGTTTGTAAAACAAAGTTATATATGATTTCTGGAGACGAGGAAAGTGATGTGAGGATTAAAGAGGAAGAACAGGAAATCATAGAAGAGGACGTAGCTGAAGAAGAACATGAAGGGGGGCAAATTTCAGTTCATGCACTCACAGGTTCTGCTACACATAACACCATCAAGGTTAAGGGATCGAGTAAGAAGAAACCATTGACTATTTTGGTGGATAGTGGGGCGACCCATAACTTTATTGATCCAGAAGCAGTGAAGCAATTAGGATTTGTGGCCGAGCAAACAACTCCCTTGTCTGTGGCTGTAGCAAATGGGGAAAAGTTGTTGAGTGGAACTATGTGCTCTAAATTTAAATGGAGTATGCAAGGTCATGAATTCATTGCCAATTTTAGGATTTTGCCATTGGGTGGTTGTGACATGGTGCTTGGAGTAGAATGGTTAAAGGGGTTCAGTCCTGTTTCCTTTGATTTTAACAAAATGGAGGTGACCTTGAGTCAAGGGAAGAAGAAAGTTGTGCTTAAGGGTACCAGTGAAGAAGGTTCGCTTAAGTGATCAGTGGGAAGGCATTGGATAGATTGTTCCGGAAAACAAGGGAAGTATTGGTGGGATATTTATTTTATATGAATGGAGATGTTGCTCAAGATGTTTCGCATGCAGTGCAGGGTATATTGCAAGAATACCATGATGTCTTCCAAGAACCAAAAGGCCTGCCCCCAGCTAGATCTCATGACCATAAAATACCACTCAAGGTAACATTGAGGCAATATCTCAAAAACCTTATAGAAGCCCTTTTATTCAAAAAAATGAGATAGAGAGACAAGTCCAAGAAATGCTAGAGAGTGGAATTATACAAAAGAGTAATAGCCCTTTCGCTTCTCCTGTTCTCTTGGTGTTGAAGAAGGATGGTAGTTGGAGACTTTGTGTGGATTATAGGAAGCTTAATTCCTGGACGATCAAAAACAAATCCCAATTCCAGTGATTGAAGAGTTGCTAGATGAATTGAATGGGGCTAGATGGTTCACTAAACTTGACTTACGAGCTGGCTATCATCAAATTAGAATGGCCCAGGACGATATACCTAAAACAACTTTTAGGACACACCATGGCCATTTCGAGTTTAAGGTTATGCCATTTGGGCTAACCAATGCTCCTGCTACATTCCAGTCTCTCATGAATGAAGTATTTGAACCTTTGTTGAGAAAATTTGTTCTTGTTTTCTTCGATGACATTCTAATATATAGCAGTACTTTGGATAGTCATTTGGATCATCTTAGAGAAGTTATGGAGATTATGAGGAAGCATAAGCTATTTGCTAAGATGAGTAAGTGCAGCTTTGCACAGCAAGAACTGGAATACCTTGGTCATATTGTGAATCAAAATGGAGTAGCAGCAGATCCAAAAAAATAGAGGCAATGGTGCAGTGGCCAAGACCAGTTACTGTGAAACAATTGAGGGGTTTCCTAGGTTTAACGGGATACTACAGGCGGTTTGTGCAGAATTATGGCATCATTGCTAAACCCTTAACGCAGCTACTGAAAAAAGGGGAATTTCAATGGAATACTCAAGCTGAATTAGCTTTCCAAGAGTTGAAGAAGAAGATGACCACTACTCCTGTTTTGGCAATGCCCAACTTCCGGGAGGTTTTTGTTGTTGAAACAGATGCAAGCAACTGTGGTATTGGTGCTGTACTTATGCAAAAAGGGCGGCCATTAGCGTTCTTGAGTAAGTCTTTATGTCCTAAGAATCAAGCTTTGTCTACATACGAGAAAGAATTGTTAGCAATTGTTATGGCAGTACAAAAGTGGAGATCGTACCTACAAGGTAATCCTTTTATTATAAGGACCGACCAGCAGAGCTTAAAATATTTTTTGGAGCAGAAAGTTACTAGTCTTTTACAACAGAAGTGGCTTGCTAAGTTAATGGGGCTCGATTACCAGATTGTGTACAAAAAGGGGCGGAAAATAAGGTGGCGGATGCACTCTCCAGGAGAGATGAGGTGGAGGGAAAGCTCAATGTTATTACCTCAGTTTATCCTAATTGGCTAACTGATGTAATTGATACCTATGAAGATGATCCATTTGTTGATGAGTATTTATCTATGGCAGCACAAAGGGAGGAAATGGAGGTTGGACTTTGACACAAGGGTTATTGAGAAGGGCAGGTAAGATCTACGTGGGAAACAAAGGGAATTTGAGGCAGCAAATACTGTTAGAAATGCACAGCAGTAGCTACGGAGGGCATTCGGGTAGGGACGCAACACTGAAGAGAGTGGCTATGTACTTCTATTGGCCAACTATGAGGAAGGAGGTTGAATTATTAGTCAAGAAATGTGATATTTGCCAAAGAACCAAGACAGAAAATGTTCCGTATCCAGGCTACTTACAGCCATTACCAATTCCAAACCAGATTTGGGAAGATGTGTCTATGGATTTCATTGAAGGGCTTCCGAAGTCTCAAGGTAAGGATATGATACTTGTGGTGGTTGATAGGTTGACTAAGTATAGTCACTTTATTGCTCTCACCCTCCCCATAAATGCTCCTGAATTGGCTAAGGTGTTCTTAGACCAAATTTATAAATTGCATGGTCTGCCTAAGTCTATTGTTAGTGATAGAGACACCCTTTTTATAGGTCAGTTTTGGAGGGAATTATTTAAATTACTTGGGACTGAGTTACATTTTAGTTCAGCTTACCACCCGCAGAGTGATGGTCAAACCGAAAGAGTGAACAGATGTTTGGAAGCATATCTGAGAGCTATGATTTGTCACAGGCCTTTAAAATGGAGTCAATGGTTACCCATGGCTGAATGGTGGTATAATTCAACACCACATTCATCTATAGGTATGTCACCGTTCGAAGCTCTTTATGGGGTGAATCCTAGGCAAATGGTGGTGCCAATAGCAATAGAGGAGAAAGCTATTGTAGGGGGTGTGGGTTACATGCTCAGGGAGAGGGAAACATTGAATGCATTGTTGAAAGATTGCATCCAGCAGGCTCAGAACAGGTACAAGCAGTACGCAGATTCAGGAAGAACTGAGAGGGAGTTTAGTATTGGGGATTGGGTTTATCTCAAACTCCAACCTTATAGACAGAGCACAATTGCTAATCGCACGAATCTTAAGTTGGCAGCAAAATATTATGGCCCTTACAAGGTCATTGATAAGATCGGAAATGTTGCCTACAAATTGGAACTGCCAGCTGCATCACAAATTCATCCCGTATTTCATGTCTCGTTACTCAAGAAGAAGATTGGGGAGAGGATTTCAGTCACAACAGACCTTCCGAGAATGGGAGCTGAAGGCCAATTTCAAGTACATCCCTTGAGAATTCTGGAGCGCAGAATGATAAAGAAAAACAATAAGGCTTTACCTCAGGTGTTGGTACAATGGTCTCACGGTCCTCCAGAAGATGCCACATGGGAAGATGCAGCAGCCATTGATGCCCAGTTTCCAGATTTCTTGCCTTGAGGTCAAGGCAAAGGTTAAGGGGAAGGGAGTGTAACAGCTTGACACAAAATCCTGAATTCGCTTTGAGTAGGTACTACGTCGTTTTATTTTAATTAAGGTATGGTGTTTGTCACGTGCTGGTAGCTATCGTGGGAAAGGGAATTGTTTTCCGTTGTTTCCTTCGTCGGACGGTTACATACAAGACGTGGCCACGTGCCATGGCTAATGGTTAAGGGGGTGAGGATGCAGTAGTGGAGAACATGGAAGAAATCGATTATCCTTTTCTCTGTAACCTTATTTCCTTTTGCTCTTCTTGTTTTCCGAATTAGTTAGTAATCTTTTATTTTCAAATTGCTGTTAGTTTGATTTCTTGGTACGATTTGTAGATTTCATTGGAGTGATATCAATTTCCAGTTTGAATTCATTTGCCTGCTTTGTTCTTGCTCAATACTTCAATTTTTATTGCCTTGGTTACTAAGCTGTTACACACATTATGCCTCACGGGTCATGGGTCGACCCGTCTCTTCTATGAGACGGATCTAGGTGTTCTCACAAGAGACCACCTCATATAGAGATAATAATTGAACAGCCTAAATCATACGCAGAAGAAGGGAAAAAAAATGTGAAATTCTAACAAATTTTTGTGCACATAAACGATGACAATTCCGACAAGTCCCATCTCAATTTACCATTGTCAATAGACAACAAACACGAGAGAGAAAATAGACACGAAAATCACATGTAAAGACTTCCCCTGAAGAAATGACGAATTCGATTGTCTTGTTGTGATTTTATTTAAACTATCCAACAGCTCAATAAACAATTAGATTTAAGAGTTTTTGCAGTTTAATTACATGACAATCAGACTAGTCTAATACTCTTATGTTCTGAAATAATTTTTTTATTTACCATTTTTCAATATCTCAACAAGTTCTTTTCATTTCTACAATTTAAGCTTCAATGTACATAAACACTACATGGCTATGGCTAGTGAAACAAATGTTATATCCTTCAAAAGTTTGAATATGTGAATGTGCATCATTTTGAGACGGAGTGCAGTAACACTTTTATCATAACATAATATGCAACTAACCTTTTACATAAAATCTTGAGAAAAACGTATTCTACACTAACGCTATGCTAGTGTAGAACGTGTTTTTAAAAAAGCGGAGTGACAGATTTGAAAATAAGCGGAACGTTGTGAGAAGGCACGGTGGCATTGATGTAAATAACTGGAACTCATGAAAACTCACCAGACACTTTTCGAAACTGTAGGAGGCATTTTTCAATATTACAGCAGACAGATTTTAACACTAGAGTAGGCACATGTTTTGACACTATCAAGGCATGTTTAGACATTTTGATGCATAGAAAAGGCACAAATAATGCCCATAACAGGCATTTATTTTAAAATTAGAGCAGGCATTTATTTGGACTTGTTAAAAAAAAAAAAAAAAAAAAAAAACTCTCAACAGACACTTATAATAAAAGTGTATGCTTTGAACTTAGAAGTGCCTGCTTGAATTTTAAGAAGTGCATGTTTTGAATTTTACATTTGTTATAAGAGGCATTTTCTAATGCTATAAGAGGCACAAAATAATTCAGAGCAGGCACTTATTTGGAACTTGTAAAAAAAAAAAAAAAAAAAAAAAAAAAACTCAACAGACATGTTTTAAAATTCAAGCAGCCACAGTCCAAAATCCCAAATAATCTCCAAATTTTTTTCTAACATTGTTACATACATACTCTAACGAACAAGTGTATGTGAGCATTAGACACGAGAACATGCAGCACAATCTCTATCTCAATTTTACACGTTTCGCTTAAAGATTCAAAAAGAATAGTTAGAGCGATAAAAGACGCAATGATTCCCACGTTAATTTGAGAAAAATACAATAAAATTTCTTAATTTTTGGCATTACTATATTTGCAAGGACACGGGTCCCTGTCACTATGACTAGGAGGTTTCAGTCAACATTGTACTCCTACTATACTCTTTTCCTTCCGTCCCATAACTATGTACATAAATTTTCTTTTTAAGTGTCTCATAAGTCTTATTTTCTAAAATGACAAAGAATTCTTACTATTCATCTCTCATTCGCTCTCCTACTTTATTTTTATACTCCCTCCGTCCCATTTCAAATTGCAAATACTAGGTTGACACGAGGATTAAGGGAAAAAGTGAAAAAGGTGATGTGTTGTGAGTGTTGATAGTTGAGTGAGAGAGAGAGAGAAAGTGGGGTAGAGAATAGTTAGTGGGTTAGTGGATGTGAGTGTGCAAGTGGGTTAAAACTTGCCATTTTTGGATTTTGCAATTTTAGTTGGGACACCCTTTTTGGTAACTTTTGCAATTTGAAATGGGACGGAGGGAGTATACTCACAACACCAATCGACCTACTATTCTCTACCCCACTTTCTCTCTCCTATTTCACTTTTCACACTCACACCAACTACCCAAAACTATTCATCCCTTAATTCACGTGCACAACTCATTTTGTGCACAACATAGTTATGGAACAGGAGTATACGTTTAATGTCTTGAAACGTTCATTATTCTTTCTTTTCTACCGTATGTTTTTTTTTTCTTTAATAAAATAAACTCCTTTTTTTTTTTAGTAACGATAATTTAATTTCATTCACAATTTAAAAAGAGATGTGACGTAGCGGAAGATTTGATAGGAATCAACCCTAGTAGAATTTAATCAATACTAGAGATCGATGTTCAACAATCATAGAACTTAATCAATACGAATAGTTGGGAGAAAACAATGAAATGTTTATTAAACGGCAAAAACTGCCTTTGAAACCCTAAAACAATGAATATAAAGTGTTCAGCAACCCTAATTCGAAATAACCCTAAAACTACAAAATTACGAAAAAGTCCAAAAAAATTGATAAAACTTCAGAAGGCCTTTTGAGGCCCTTAGAAGCGGAATTTGGGCTTTTTAAAGCCTGATCAAGGGGCAAAGCCCATGAATTTTGTTCCTCTTGAAAAGACGATCGTTTTGATATGATGTGCGTCCCGTAACTCCTCCGGAGTCAAAAGTTACACCCTTTACGATCAAACTCGTCCAAAAACCCGAGTGCGAGCTCGTCGACTGCATCAAGATGGCACTCCACAAAGACCAGAGGCTCATCCCGGATAATAATTGCGGTTCCATTTCTTAACATATAACAACGATATTTTCGGTCTAAATTTTGAGACGTACGAATTCCACTCCAAGTCAAACTTGGACACTGCCTCAACACGGCATTTAAAAAATCTTCCTTTTGGTAATATATTGCGCTGATCCCTTGATATGCAGAATTCGGGTTGACGAGTAAACGCCCACCAGACATCTTAAAATCCGGGAACCATCCTTGTGCAGTAAGATGATTGACATACACTTCATTGTGCGAAAATGCAAGAATCGTCGCCATTCTAACATGAAAAACAAGAAACAAATGTTAGATCAATATGGCTTGCAACACAAATAATTTGGTACCTTCCATTAATAAAATCATAACTATGACATTAATATAAAGTATGGTCAAAATAGTCAATGTGTAGAATCCCTGAAATGTTATTTATCTATCTTTGATGGGCAAGATAGTAAATCAACATTGCTTTGGAAATGAATAGGTATGGTCCCTATTTGAAGTGTCACCATGTTTACTATATAAAGGCCCCTCCATCAAGCCTTAAACATACTTGATTCTTACTTTCTCTCATCTAAATTATCTCTTCATTATTGAAAGAACTTTTGAGAGACTAAGAGACACTTTCATTTAGAAGATCATCTCCCTACATTATCTTCTACTTCATTCTTATTCTCCCTTCAAGACATCAAGATGGATTCAACAGGTATACATTTATTACATGCTTCCGCTTCATCTCTTCCTCTTTCTCTTACTTAAATATGAGTGTGGCATTCAGGGATTAAAATTGTTCTATCAATTGGTATCAGAGCCCCGCTCATTATTTAGTTTGAGTTCTTGTATTAAGAAAAAGCATTAAACAGCTTTAACTATGATTCATTTTCCCTGTTGAATCTTAAGGTTTTTGATGTCGATTAGGGACTCTAATTTGTTAATAGAGTGCTGACGATCTTCATCTAAATTAAGTAAATGGTTTGAAAAATTTTGTTCTTTAAAATGGTTCATGTGAGACTATCCCTTAAAAGCATGGTTTATGTTGTAATGAACATACCATAAGGATCTACTCACTTGATTCCACTAATTTAAAGCAAGATTATCCCTATATAACGTGGTTTTATGTTTTAAGTACATACCATGTGGATCTACTTGCAATTCATTGTTTTGGGAAATTTTTAAAACAAAATTCAGAAGTGCAGAATTCGCCTTGCTCGGCCGAGTCCTTTGTTCTGCTCGGCCGAGCATATGAAAAGGCGCGAACTGCTCGGCCGAGTCCTTTGTTTTGCTCGGCCGAGCAGATGAACAGGCGCCAAAATTGACATAAACCGGTTGGATCTTTGGTCGAGTCCGGTTCGGTTCTCTTGATAATCCGGTCGGGTTTTTGGCTTTGCCCGGTTGGACCAAGACTTGCACGGCCGAGCGTTTGGATTTGCTCGACCGCGCATTGTATGTCAACAAAGGCAAAATGTTCTGATTAAAAGTGCTAGGCCGTGTCCTTTTTTCTGCTCGGCCGAGCAGATCAATTTTAAAACAATCGGATTTAAAGTGCTCGGCCGAGCACTTTCCTTGACTCGGCCGAGCAGTCACTGTTCACAGATTTTTTGGAAAAATTCTTATTTTCTGTACAACTTTTGTTTCCCTTGGACAAAACATTAATTTTTCAAACCTTAAAGCCCTGATTAATTATATGCTTAAATAATTTTATTCATTATTTAAATAATATTATCACCTAAGTGATTAACGTTATTTAAATGCAAAATTATTAAAGTGTTGAATGTTTTAAGATATGAATGACTTGAATTTTCCAAAGAAGATCTTGACATTTGACTAACGATGGTATATCAGGCTGGAAACCTTGACTGGTCTCCTCAACCATCCGAACGGATTGGTGGAACGACTAAGGTTGAACAACGCCACGTACTAAGAAAGTCTTAAGCATTCTTGTGATGACATATAAAATGAACATTTGGTAATTTTATTAAATGCTTAAGACTACCCAAAGGAAGATTAAGCATTTAATCAAATATTGTTCAAATTACTTATCATCTAAAGTAGTTATTTATGAGTCAATTCGCAATCCAAAGATTAGTTTTGATGTCATGTTAATTGCTTTATTGATGGATTTCATTTGATATAATTAATCTTTTAATTCATAATGTAGTTACTTATTATTGTTTTGTATTCATTCTTGTTCTCGATTCCCAGATTTACTTAACGCTGTTGGGTTTCGTAGTCACATGCGCAGCGGAATTAAGCATTTAAAATTTAATGAAACCTAAAGCCCATAGATCCATTCATATGATTAAGTCAAATACAACAATATGAATACTAGAATACTAACCCTTGATGCCTTTGATTTTGCAACCTTGAATTCGATAGAAGCTTGAAATCTTGATCACGAACAAAGCAAGAATCACGAACTTTGAAGATGATAAATTTCACCCTCTAGCGGTATCCACACGCGAACGAATATCAAGAACACTTGATCTTGGTTGCTAGACCAAAATATGAAACACGTTTTCATAATTAATATGAACTATATGGAATTTTCTTTGTGTATAATTTTGTTCTTCAATCTAGGATTTCTTAGAACAAAATAAACTCTCTCAAACTCTTTGGAGACTTGCACAAAAGCTTAGGTTCTGTTCTTGGCCGAATTTTGATGTTTATATACAAGTTAGACCTATTCCAAATAGGAAACTTGTGTCTAAACCCGTCCAAAATTCCTTTCCGAATCAAATTAGGAATCTGTCCCCGACAGTACTGTGCGGCCGCCCAAACTGAGGTGTGCGGCCGCCCAAGTTCTTGTGCGGTCGCCCAGCCTATTTGGGCGGTCGCCCAAAGGCCCAGAAAAATCCAATTTTTCCAAATTTCCAATATAGTCCTTATTTAGGATTCGTTCTATTGTGTGTGACCCTCTAGGATTATACTAAGTTGGCAATGGGTTCAAACATGAAACCATAAGATATGATTAGGTTCTAGCAAACCGTCATACCTACCCAAATAGTATAACTAGATACAAGTTCGCATTCCTTTTAGAACATGTCATAATCCCTTTGTCCACGATGTCATTGAACACAAGTCATGGTCAACAAGTCAACTTGTATTGTTCAATACTTTCTCGATTCCGAATATGTTGATAATCCAAATGACATTGATCCAATCAATCCATTTGAGTTTGGCCAAACATTTCATCAACATCATTCCTTCGAGGGGCCCAAGCTTGACATCTCTCCGAAGAGGGACAAATCCATTTGGCTTATTATTCTTCCCTACGTGAATCCAATCATGCCAATCATACCCTTTATAACTACCGTGTTAAGGCAGCGTTTGAATATGTCAAACATAATCTTCATCAAGTGGAAGACTATAATAACTTCATGTCTAAGGATTCAAATGACATAACTAATATGAGATTTATATATGACATAGACCATGACATAAATCTCATACAACGGGTCATGTCCAGTACCTTGTTCCAAACAAGTACCCATAAATCTAACATGATCATCCCATGATCATTTAGCCTTTATACTAGTGCTTAACAAGCTATGGGGACGGAGATTATTATAAGCAAACACGAGCCATAATAATAATCTTATTATCTCTTTATCATTATGAATAAAATGATAACTTACACAACGTTTAACAAACGTGCCTAGGGCACCAACACCAACAAACGCTTCTTCTATTACTGCTGCGATGAGCACAATTCCAATGCTTAATGGGACAAACTTTAAAACTTGGAAAAACAAAATTACTATGATCTTGGGCTGCATGGACATAGACCTCGCATTTAGGGAGCCAATTCCTCTTCCTCTTAGTGAAGATAGCACCGCTGAGGATCGCTTGAACTTTGAGAAGTGGAAACGCTCTAATCGCGTAAGTCTTATGATCATGAAAAATGTTGTCCCGGAGGCATTTCTCAACAGTGTCCCCGAGGACGTTGATGCTAAGACCTTTCTGGAAACCCTTGAGCGGCGCTTTGCTAAAAGCGAAAAGTCGGAAACAAGTTCTACCCTAAGGAAACTTGTTTCCATGAAGTACAAGGGTACCGGGAACTTAAGGGAGTATATTTTAGAAATGCTTCACTTATCAACTAAACTAAAAGGACTTAAGTTAGAGATATCGGAAGATCTTCTCGTCCATTTAGTGTTGATTTCTCTTCCTCCTCAGTTTGGTCACTTTGAGGTGACCTATAATTGTCAGAAAGACAAGTGGGACATTAATGAATTAATCTCACATCTGACACAAGAGGAAGATAGGTTGAAGCAATCTAAAATTGAAAGTGCTCACTTAGCATCTACCTCTTCTCATGGGACTAAGAGAAGAGGGAAGGAAATTTCGGTAACAAGCAATAAGAAGCCTAAAGGATCATCTGATGATCGTAAGGAAAAGAAGTGCTTCTTTTGCAAGGACCCGAGTCATATGAAGTACGACTGCCCTAAGTATCATGCTTGGCGTGCTAAGAAAGGTATGTCATTTGGTCTTGTTTGTACTGAGGCTAATTTAGTTTCAATTCCTACATATACATGGTGGTTGGATTCTGGTGCAACAACTCACATTAGTATGTCTATGCAGGGTTGCCTGAATTACCGAAGACCCAGTGAAGATGAAAGATTCATCTATATGGGAGCTGGGAACCCGGTAGAAGTCATAGGCATTGGAACCTTTAGATTGTTGTTAAGTACAGGATATTATTTTGTATTAAATAATACTTTTATTGTACCTTCGTTTAGAAGGAATTTAATATCTATCACTGTTTTGGACAAAGAGGGTTACTCTTGTTCATTTGGTAATAATAGATGTGATTTATATTTCAATTCCATTATTGTTGGTACTAGTACTTTATCAAGTAGTGATAATCTTTATTTGCTTAACACTACTCAAACAATCAATGAGTCCCATAATAATGAAACTAAATCTAAGAAGCGAAAGTTTTCAAGTGAAAATTCTTATACCTTATGGCATAGGCGTTTGGGTCATATCTCCAAAAGAGAATTGATAAGCTTGTGTCAGAAGGAATCATAAATAAACTTGATGTTCCTGAAAAGGACTTTTGCATTGAATGCCTAAAAGGAAAGTTTACAAACTCGAAAAGAAAGGTATCCTCGAGAGCCTCAAGCATCTTAGAACTAATACATACGGATATTTGTGGGCCATTCCCTTCTCCTTCTTGGAATGGTCAACAATATTTTATTACGTTCATAGACGACTACTCTCGATATGGATACATTTATTTGCTTCATGAAAAGTCTCAATCTTTGGACGTTTTCAAGTCTTTTAAAGCCGAAGTTGAAAATCAACTAGGTAAGACTATTAAGAACGTTAGATCCGATCGTGGTGGTGAATACTATGGTCGGAATGATGGTTCGGGAGAACAACGTCCGGGTCCTTTTGCTCGCTATCTTGAAGAGTGTGGGATTGTCCCTCACTACACTATGCCGGGTTCACCTAGCATGAATGGTGTAGCTGAGAGACGTAATAGAACCCTTCAGGATATGGTAAGAAGTATGGTTTCTAATACTTCTTTACCTCACTCATTATGGGGCGATGCATTAAAAACCGCAACTTATCTTCTAAATAGGGCTCCCTCTAAGGCCACTAACAATAAAATCCCTTATGAATTATGGACGAATAAGAAACCGTCCCTAAATCATCTTCATGTATGGGGTTGTCCAGCAGAAGCTAGGCCTTATAGGCCGAACGAAGGAAAATTGGACGCTAAGACAGTTAGTTGCTACTTTGTAGGGTATGCCGAAAGATCAAGGGGCTATAAATTTTACAACCCGAAAACTAGAACGTTTTTTGAAACGGGAAACGCTAGGTTCTTTGAGGATTTTGAATTTAGAGGGGAAATTAGGAATAATAATTTTGAATTTAAGGAAGAGGAATCCTTTTCTATACCTCTTCCCTTAGTAGTCCCAATTGAAAATCAAGTACTTGTACCTGAAATTCAAGAGGAACAAATTCAAAATATTGACTCCCCTATAAATATTGAACAACATGAAAATGTTGATCAAAATGAGGAAATTCAACAACCTCAAAATGAGGAAGAACCAGTGCCTTTAAGGAGATCCAATAGAGTTAGAAGAAGTGCCATTTCGGATGATTATGAGGTGTATCTTGCAGAGAATGAAGGACACCTAGGTTTAGTGGGAGATGAGCCTCTCACCTTCCATGAAGCCATTAAAGGTCCTAAATCTCATAAGTTGATCAATGCCATTAATGAAGAGTTAAAATCTATGAAAGACAACGACGTTTGGGATCTTGTCCCATTACCGAAGGATGTGAAACCGATTGGTTGTAAATGGATATTTAAAACCAAAAAGGATTCACAAGGTAATGTGGAAAGATATAAGGCTCGTCTTGTTGCCAAAGGTTTCACTCAAAAGGAAGGTATTGACTACAAAGAAACATTCTCTCCGGTGTCTTCTAAAAACTCCTTTAGGATCATTATGGCTTTAGTGGCACATTATGACCTTGAGCTTCATCAAATGGATGTAAAAACTGCTTTTCTCAATGGAGACATTGAGGAAACCATTTATATGAAGAAACCAGAAATGGTGGATGATTTGGAACAAACTAATCATTTAGTTTGTAAACTTAAGAAATCCATTTATGGGCTCAAGCAAGCTTCCCGTCAATGGTATCTCAAATTTAACCAAGTAATTCTTTCATTTGGCTTTGAAATGAATATTGGTGAAGATTGTATATACCATAAGTTCAGTGGGAGTAAGTTTTATATTCTTAGTCTTATATGTGGATGATATTTTGCTAGCTAGTAATGATATAAACCTTCTAAAAGAAACTAAGAAATTTCTTTCAAACAAATTTGAAATGAAAGATCTTGGTGAGGCATCTTTTGTATTAGGAATCCAAATACACCGTGATCGCTCACGAGGTACTTTAGGATTATCACAAGAGGCCTATATAGAGAAGGTATTACAAAGGTTTAGCATGCAAAACTGTAAACCACATGACACACCTGTCTCTAAAGGAGATAAATTCAGTCTCAATCAATGTCCCAAAAACAATTTTGAAACCAAGTATATGGAAAACATCCCCTATGCATCAGCAGTAGGAAGCTTAATGTATGCTCAAGTCTGTACTCGTCCAGACTTAGCTTTTATTGTTGGGATGCTTGGTCGATACCAAAGCAATCCGGGGAGAGAACATTGGGTCGCAGCCAAAAGAGTGATGCGGTACTTACAAAACACCAAGGACTACATGCTTACATATTCAAAGTCGGATCATCTCGAGATCATTGGGTATTCCGATTCCGACTTTGCTGGATGCCAAGACAGCCGTAAATCAACGTCTGGTTATGTCTTCACATTAGCCGGTGGAGCCATTTCTTGGAGAAGTGCCAAGCAGACACTCGTTACTTCCTCCACCATGGAAGCCGAGTTCGTTGCTTGTTTCGAGGCATCCAATCAAGCTATATGGATGCGTAAATTCACTGAGGGGCTGCGTATTGTTGATAGTGTCGAAAGACCTATTAAGCTTTATTGTGACAATAGGGCAGCGGTCTTGTACTCCAACAATAACAAGAGCTCGTCAAAGTCTAAACACATTGACATTAAATTTCTTGTTGTAAGAGAGAGGGTACAAAATGAACAAATAGAAATACAACTTATTGGTACAAACTCTATGTTAGCGGATCCGTTTACTAAGGCGTTATCACCTTTAGTGTTTCACGAGCATGTTGCTCATATGGGTGTAACAACTTTTGATAACATTTAATATAGTGGGAGTTTATGTTGTTTTCTTCAATTTTATTGTTCTATTATTATTTAAAGTTTGATCTCATTTGGTTAAGTTGGACTAGTTGGAAGAATATGTATATATTCATTAAGATCCATGCTACACATCCATACTTTTGATCTATGTCATTTAGTTGAATTAGTATATGTAATTATAGTGGGTTTAGTTGCGAATCAATTACAACGACTGCCCCTTTAGTTCTATACTTGTATGGCTAATGGACGAGATTGTTATAAGTGATAACAAAGTGCACATTTGGGTTATCATTTATGTTGTACTTATGATTTAAAGGAAGAAATTTGTTTTGCAACCCAAGTGGGAGATTGTTAGATCAATATGGCTTGCAACACAAATAATTTGGTACCTTCCATTAATAAAATCATAACTATGACATTAATATAAAGTATGGTCAAAATAGTCAATGTGTAGAATCCCTGAAATGTTATTTATCTATCTTTGATGGGCAAGATAGTAAATCAACATTGCTTTGGAAATGAATAGGTATGGTCCCTATTTGAAGTGTCACCATGTTTACTATATAAAGGCCCCTCCATCAAGCCTTAAACATACTTGATTCTTACTTTCTCTCATCTAAATTATCTCTTCATTATTGAAAGAACTTTTGAGAGACTAAGAGACACTTTCATTTAGAAGATCATCTCCCAACATTATCTTCTACTTCATTCTTATTCTCCCTTCAAGACATCAAGATGGATTCAACAGGTATACATTTATTACATGCTTCCGCTTCATCTCTTCCTCTTTCTCTTACTTAAATATGAGTGTGGCATTCAGGGATTAAAATTGTTCTATCAACAAATAAACATAGGCTCTCACAAGGAGAGAAAACAACGGCTCACACGATGGACAGAATACAACGGCTCTCACAATGGAGAGAAATTTATTAAACAACAAAAGGGAAATACTTGAAAAAAAATCAACAACAAAATTATTTGTAATCTCTAAAAATTGTGTTGTTGAATGCTTACAACAAGAATGACAACAAAATAAAAAAAATGATGGAATCAATGGAGATGGAGAAGAAGAAGATTATGGTTTTGGAAGTTGAAAGGAAGAAGTTGAGATCCAGCCTTTAATAAAATAAACTCTTAACCTCCTTGGGTGGGGGGGGGGTAAATATGGACCCGGAACCGCTCCACCGAGTTAGCTCCACATCTCCACCCAACGGCTCCGATCAAGGCCACATACACACATTTATCATCTGTACGGCTTGGATGATTTCAACTTTTTGTGGGTCCCACCGAGTTCGGCTACATCTCAGCCGTTGGGTGTACCTAAAATGAGGTGGCTCCAATCTCCACCATTGGGTGGAGCTAACTTGTGGGTGGAGCGGTTCGAAATCCGTTGAATATAAGGCAAATTTCATTTCATTGGTAGTACTGAAGTCCGTTACCACTCTCCTACTCATCAATTTTCAGTATTAAGGGCAATGCTAGGGGCACGAAAGAAGTTTATAAAATTATGGATACAAATGAGGTGGCGATATTTTATTGGTTGCATCGATTGTAGACCCGACACACTCTAATGAAAAGCACCAATAATATGTTGACACATCATTTTGTGAGCCAAGTTTTGTGAGATTTTTTGTGACTTTATATTTACCCCAGTATTAATACCTTTATTTTAATTTTCTTGGCCAACTTGATAAATGAAAATTGTAAAAATTTATTTTCTATATTTATTATTTTCACATTCTAAAGTTTACTATTAACAATATTCTAAAATATGCATCAATAACATTTTTTTGAACGGAATCAATAATATTTTTTTAAGAATTCGTTATAATATCCAATACTTATACCCATATTTATGATTATGAAATTATCATTGTAAAAATATTTAAAAACTTAAGTAATTAAATTGATTCAAAGATAATATAGTCCATTTATGATTATTTTAATTTGGTCTTTATTTAAGCACCTTCATATATATATATATATATATATATATATATATACATACTCCCTCCGTCTCGATAAAAGCTTCACCATTTTTAGAGTCTACAAGAATTAAGAAAAGTGATGAGTGGGAAATGGGTTGTGAGAGGGAAGAAGTGAGTGGGTATGACAAGTGGGACCCATAGTTTAAATGTGTGAGGGGGAAAAGTTAGTGGGTATAACAAGTGGGGACCACAATTTATATACTCCATCCGTCCCATCTTAAACTTCAAAAAAAAATGTGCACAAGAATTTAGATGAGAATCTTTATATTATAAAATATAGATAGTGAGGTAGAGTGTTGTGAGTATAGAAAGTGGGTAGGAGAGAGAAAGTGAGGTAGAGAATAGTTAGTGGATAGCGGTTGTGTGTATGACATGTAGGTCCCACTAAATAAAAAATACAAATAACTTTCCTTTTTTATATTTTGAAGTTAAAATGGGACACCCAAAAGGGAAATTTTTTAAGTTTAAAATGTGACGGAGGGAGTATGTGAGAGGAAAAAGTGAGTGGAGATGGCAAGTTAAATTTATAACCATTTTAGGAAAGGTGAAGCAATCAACGGGACATCTATTTGGATAAAAAGTGAAGCTTCAAATAGGACGGAGAGAGTATTATGTTTAATTATGAATGGATAGATCTAAACCAACAAATAAGTATATTGGGATCAAAGGGTATTAAACAAGGGAGGCAGCGACCATCACTATTAATGTATTCTGGACCAGTTAATTTGATGAGCATTCTAAACGTTTGCCATGCATTATTGCAAATATTTATGTATCTATAGTACGAAGGGATGGCAACGCGTCGGGTTCGGATCGACTCAATCCGAACCCGATCCGAATCTCAAGCACACTGATCCGAACCCGACCCGATCCGGAAATCCAATAAACCGTGACCGCCCCGATCCGAATCGTATTAAATGTCTATTTTTAGCTCAAAATTAATTAATTAAAATATATTTTTAAGCACAATGTTGAATGTTGTATGGAAAATAGTCTAAAATCATCCAAATCTCACTTACAAACACAAATTAGAAAAAATAAAATTTAAGATAATATTAAAAATATTTAAAATTCACCTTTTATTAAGGGTTCGGGTCGGATCGGATCGAATCATTGTGGTTCGTATCGGGTCGGGTTCAGATCATATCATCAGCATGATCCGAATCCGATCCGAACCCGCTCGGGTTTTAAAATTTGCAAACCAAACCCTATTTTTTTCGGATCGGATCGCCTTCGGTACGAATCGGATTCGGTCAAATTGACATCCCTAAGTACGAGTATTATCATTGCCGACCATCTGAATTTACCCTCGTCAGAATGCATAGCCAATGAATAAAGGGGTAAAGTGACCGTCTCAGGCCGTCTCAATAAATATAGAGGTCCTGTGCTATATGTGAATATTGGGCCTTTAATATATAAAAATTTACACAAAATATTTATAAATTGTTTTTATATAAAATTTAAACCCGGCGGGATGTTGATTGTAAAAGAAATCCATGAGGTCGTCGGAGCTTTGCCCGCGTTTGATTGTTCGAGCTTCGAAACATTCACATGATTTCATCTCTGATTTAAGAAGTGATTAAAGCAACATTTTACATACTCCATCTGTCTCAAAATAATGTTTTCACATTTGTTATATTAATATGAAAGAACTTTGAGTAATAATTTTAATTTAATTTTAGTATCCTAATAAAAAATACTAATATTTATTAGTGAGAGTTCATAATGGTATATCAATAACAAATTGTATTACTCAAAGTTATTTTGTATTAATATTTAAAAAAATAAAACATCAATTTAAAATGGTATTAGTAGTACACTATTACCCACCCACTTTGGAGGCCCCCCTAAATTTTGAGGCTATGTGCAAGAGAACTTCTTGCACAGGCTAATCACCGGCCCTGGACAGTCATGAATAAATTATAAAATTAACTACTTCTTTTTGTCCAAAATAAATGACTAAACTTATTTTTAATAAAAATAAATTCGGTCATTTATACTAAAAAAAAAAATAGGTTGTAAAAATCAAAAGAAACATATATATATATATAAAAAAAAAAGTATGGATTAACTGTACACCAATTATATAGAATTAACGCCGCCTAGCGCCTGACGGCTTGAGTATTTGGATAGGGGTGGAAGTGGATAGCCCCATCCTTTGTATTATTGAAAATTGAAATTCAATTTTGTTGAATGATTGGGCTCACACGCTTAAGTAGGTGCAATTGACAAGTTAATAATAATGCCATTGCTCAGGAAGCATCTAAATAACGAGGGAATTTGGAACTGGTTCAACGGAAAAATTGTATTTTATTACAGTCAATTTTTGAGATTTGACAATTATATTTTTATTTTTATTGATGGATCAACACTTAAATTTTTTTATTTGAGTTCATCACTTGAAATCAAATTAATTTCAAACGCTTCTTCCCCAAAAAAGAGCGTGAACAAATATTAAGCGTAAATTATACTCCCTCTGTCCCTAATTGAGTGTCAATTTTCAAGAAATCTTTGTCCCTAAATGAGTGTCTTTTTTTAACATAACTTTCTCCCTAAACGTTTTTTTTTTGAAATTTTTTTCACCGGTTTCTTTATACGTGCAAAACTAAAGGTTTGGAAAGGAGATTACAAGATTATATATGAATCGTTGTTACCAAATTGTTCAAAAAGTTGAGATTTTCAGTGTCCCTTAAAATGGAATTTGGATACTCATTTAGGGACAGATGGAGTAGCACATATTTAGGTCTTGTGTGCTCATTATTTTATAAATAAGTACCTTGGAGCTGCTCTCAACTCATCATTTGCTTGCACATACAAATTGCTTGCTACCTTCTCAACTCTAAGAGAGAGAGAGAGAGAGAGATGGCTTCTTCTTGGGGTGTACTGAAGAGTAATTTCACGCCATCTCAACATGGATCTTCTTCCTTTTCTAGCAGTACAAGTACTACTACTGCCAAGTCCGCAGGCAGCGATCAAAAGGTTCATCTCTATTATATTCCTATCTCTCATTTCTCCCAATTAATACATGCATAAAAATTATAGATACATTTGGGTCAGATTTTTTTTTTTTTTTTTTTTTGCTTTAGCACATTTTTTACAGCAATTTTTTGGACAAACAAAAAGAAATCTGTGACGTACTATATTATAGATGAAGTGTGTTGGAGCAATTATCTCATATCGGGAATTAACTAGCCAATAAAATCCATGGTCAGTACTCCCCCATTACCAATTGGTTTTGGGATAAAACCTTAAACTTTATCATCTTATCAGAGCTAGCTGAGCGACGGAGGAAGTTACACTTTTTGAATTACTGAAAAAAAAAACGTGTTGGCCCAGTAATACATACAACTTCAGGTCTGGTTAAATTAAAACATTTTAATTACAATTGCAATTGTAGGCCATAATCATATCTGACGATTGCTGAATATCTTCAATTTTGTTATTTAAAATTACTAGCTTACCTATTGCCTACCTTTTGTTTTTTCCCAGTATGGTGGAGTAATAATTGCAAATGGGGAGGGCAATATCGGAAAGAAGAAAAGATCACTGCAATTAGCTGCTGCAACTACAGCAACCGCACGGCTCCCCCAAGCTCTGAATTATTCAGGACACAAACCTCTCACCCCAATCTTGGACACTATTAACTACCCTATTCACATGCACAATCTTTCTATTCAGGTACTACTAAAAAAATAATAATAATACTAAAATTACAAAATAGTTTTACATTGTTTTCTTGAATGTTGTGTCTGTCAGTCAGTGTGCGCACACCTCAACTTAATTTTGTTCTGATATAACAGGAGCTCGAGAAATTATCCGATGAGCTGAGAGAGGAGCTGGTGTACACGGTTTCCGAAACCGGGGTCACCTTAGCTCAAACCTAGGAGTAGTTGAGCTCACCATTTCCCTTCACCATGTTTTCAACACGCCCGACGATAAGATTATTTGGGATGTCGGACACCAGGTACCTAAATCAACCCCCGCCCCCCCCCCCCCCCCCCCCCCAAAAAAAAAAAAAAAAAAAAAACTACCTGCAACTTAGTATTAAGAACGATTAATCTGTTTTCCGTAGGCATACCCGCATAAAATACTAACGGGACGGAGGTCAAAAATGAACACGATGCGAAAAACATTCGGATTAGCGGGCTTCCCCAAGAGAGAGGAGAGTGTACATGATGCTTTTGGTGTTGGCCATAGCTCTACTAGCATTTCAGCTGGCTTAGGTAAGCAAAACTCTACTCTTTCCAATCTTTCCCGTCTTGCTACTCAGAGTTGTACTGTACATGTATCTCAATGAGTTCACTCTTGATGATCAGGGATGGCAGTTGGTAGAGACTTACTAGGGAAGGACAATCATGTAATTGCAGTGATTGGTGATGGTGCCATGACCGGCGGACAAGCATTTGAAGGACTGAACAATGCAGGTTACCTCGACTCCAATCTCATAATCGTGTTGAACGACAATAGACAAGTCTCCCTCCCCACAGCCACTGTCGATGGTCCAGCTCCTCCAGTTGGAGCTTTGAGCAGAGCCCTTACTAGACTGCAAGCAAGCAGAAAGTTTCGTCAACTTCGTGAGGCTGCAAAAGTACAAAATTCTATTTCAACTTAAATCATAAGACCTAAACATAACTATCAGACTTCTATCAATATATATCTTCATAGAAGTAACAACTGAAGGGTATATTTTTTTTCTTGATAGGGAGTGACGAAGCAGTTGGAAGGGCAGACACATGAAATCGCAGCCAGAATTGACTCGTACATGAAGGGAATGGTGGGTGGTCAAAGGGCTACGTTATTCGAACAGATAGGACTTTACTACATTGGCCCTGTAGATGGGCATAATGTTGAAGACCTTGTTCATATTTTCAAGAAAGTAAAAGAAATGCCTGCGACCGGACCTGTTCTCATCCACATTATTACAGAAAAGGGCAAAGGTTACCCTCCAGCAGAAATAGCAGATGATAAAATGCATGGTAATGATTTAGCACATTATTACGAAAAAAGGGAAAATGAATAATATACTCCCTCCGTCCCAGAAAGATAGTCCATCTTTTTTAGTTGTTACTACGAGGGAACTTTGAGCAATTATAAAGGCTACTTATGATTATGTTAATGTGAATCTAAAAATTGGTATTAACAGTATTTATAATGGTGTATCAAGAACAATTTCAAAAATTGCATTATAATAATTAAAAGTAGCCTTAATTACTGTTCAAAGCTCCTTCGTAATACCCATGAAAATAGGGGGACTATCATTCTGGGACAGAGGGAGTATAAGTTTTTGACTAAATATGTGGTGATTTTATAGGTGTTGTGAAATTTGATCCAAAGACTGGGAAACAGTTGAAAACAAAGGCAAAGACACTTTCATACACGCAATATTTCGCAAACTCTTTAATTGCTGAAGCGCAGAATGATGATAAGATAGTAGCCATTCATGCTGCAATGGGAGGAGGAACAGGGCTCAACTCATTCCAAAAAATATTCCCAGATAGATGTTTTGATGTTGGCATAGCAGAACAGCACGCAGTTACCTTTGCAGCTGGTTTAGCAACCGAGGGTCTCAAACCTTTTTGTGCTATTTACTCATCTTTTCTTCAAAGAGGTTATGATCAGGTAAAATAATACTCTCTCCGTCCCATTTTAAGATTCTTAGTTTGACTTTGCACGGGATTAAGAAAAAGTAAATGCTGTGAGTATGATAAGTAAAGTAGGAGTGAGAAAGTGGGTTGGGCGTTTTTGTTGTGAGAATGACAAGTGGGTCCCATTATCCATTTTAAGTAATAAAGCAACTAAGAACTTTAATTTGGGACAGACAAAAAACGAAAGTAAGAATCTTAAACTGGGACGGAGGGAGTAATACAATATCATAAAAGTAATAGTTGATCGATCACTATATCTGAGTTTCAGAAAAGAAGTTATGGTCATACTAATTACTAGATGAATTGTTATAGGTTGTTCATGATGTTGATCTTCAAAAGCTTCCGGTAAGATTCGCTATGGATAGGGCTGGTCTAGTTGGAGCTGACGGACCGACCCATTGTGGGGCGTTCGACACAACTTTCATGGCTTGTTTGCCTAACATGGTGGTCATGGCTCCTTCGTGCGAGGCTGAGCTCATCCACATGGTAGCCACAGCTGCAGCCATTGATGATCGACCTAGTTGCTTTAGGTACCCAAGAGGAAATGGTATTGGTTCAGTTCTTCCTCTACTTAACAAAGGAACACCCCTAGAGGTATACACAATTCAATCCTATTAAAGCATCTATTTCTTATGGTCAAACTCAAGTCAATATTTTTCTTATTTTAACATCATTGTTTGATTTAAAATTTGGATAATAGGTTGGTAAAGGAAGGGTGTTAAAGGAGGGAAGTAGAGTTGCGATCTTGGGGTACGGAACAATTGTGCAGAGCTGTTTAGAAGCAGGGCAGCTTCTTGAAATGCTCGGTGTTTCTGTGACTATAGCTGATGCACGATTCTGCAAACCTCTAGACGGAAATTTAATTAGACAGTTGGCTCAAGAGCACGAGGTACTCATTACAATTGAAGAAGGATCAATAGGAGGATTTAGCTCTCATGTTTCGCATTTCATGGCTTTGAATGGATTACTTGACGGAAACCTAAAGGTAAAATATTGAAAACCCATTTTATATTACACTTTTATCTGGCTAACATAAAATCTACAAAAATTATCATATATAAATACCATAATAAAAAATACTACCTCTGTCCCTAAATGAGTGTCCAAATTTCATTTTAAGGGACACTAAAAATCTCAACTTTATGTACAATTTGCTAGCAAAGATTCACATATAATCTTGTAATCTCCTTTCCAAACATTTAGTTTTGCACGTATAAAGAAACTGGTGAAAAAAATTTCGAAAAAAAACATTTAGGGACAAAGTTATGTTAAAAAAAGACACTCATTTTGGGACAAAGATTTTTTGAAAATGGACACTCATTTAGGGACAGAGGGAGTAGTAAACAAATTTCCAGTTGAACTGATAAAAGTACGTACCTTTGTTGCAGTGGAGGGCAATGACACTTCCAGATAGATATATTGATCATGGATCTCAAATAGATCAGATCGAAGAGGCTGGGCTCACCCCCAAGCATATTGCAGCTACTGTTCTGTCGTTGATCGGGGAGAGCAAGGATAGACTTCACCTTGTCAGGCATATATTGTAGTTTGTTTTCTGGATACTGTTATTACAGAAGCTATACCAATTCAATTTAGTGATCGGGCTAATCCAAAATCAAACATTTTCAAGCTGTACATAACGATAGAGGGGGCATGCTGAAGTGTTAAATCAGACATTGGATAATGTGCCTGAATTGCTAGATTAGGTAATGAACTTTCTATTCATTTTGGGACGGTGGGAGTAATATTGATTGTAATCATTGTAATAGTAACAGTAATAGTAATATTGGTTGCAGTGACAAACAAGGGGAAACAGACTTTAATATAAACTTCATTAAGAGGCACAAAGTGTAAAATGTACAATGTGTTTGCATGCTTAATATCATACTTTAATTTCAGAATAAATATTGCAGTTTATACATCAGGACACGGAATTCAATTCAAAAGCTGAACACAGTAGCAAGACACATAGTGCTAGCAAGTAACAAACCTTTAACATTGACACAACTGGTTAAAATAGAACCTTTTTATTTCCCCTCCTTTGGCCTGATCTCTATTCCCTGAATTATGAAGCCACTTTTGCAAGTCTTCACCTCCTTCAAGCTCATTTTGAGTTCCTCGTTCTCTTCACCATCGTTGTAAAACTCACCCAACTCAACCTCGAGCCACCCATCTTCTCTTACCTTTGGACGTATCACATTCAAATCTCTAACTTGTCTTAAACTTAAACTTTCAGGGGCCAAAATAGCATATTGAACATTATTTTCCTCTCCAGTCTTTCCAACGAAAACCTCAGGTGGTAAGACTCCGTGACCATATTTTGAAAAGTCAAAGCCAGAGGCGTTATCTGTCAACTTGTACACGAGGTATGCTGCATAGTTTGTGTCAGGGGACAAGAGAGAAGTACTAATGTTGCCATGAATATGAAGCCACCAAACAAGTTTTAGCTCAGCTACTTCCTCAAACCTGATTTTCCAAGTCCAAACATTATAAAGATTATACTCTCTTCATCACCAAATAAAAATGTCGCAATTTCATGAAGGTACAAGCAAGTAAAATTACATCCTCAAAAGTTTTTTTTTTTTTTTTTTTTAAGACAACTCGTTTTTTCGTATTGAGGAGATAACCAACACTAACAGTCATCAGTAATAAGGACTCAAAGAGAGATGAAAATTACAAACCTAGAATCTGGAAACGGAATCCATGTCCAATAGCGTGGTGTGTCACCCCACGCGATTGTGAGAGTCCTTGCAGCTAACATATAGCATTTCTTTCCACTCCGTTTCTCCAATGAAAAACTCTGTTGAAATTGCAAATTGAGAACTAATGAAGAAGATGCAGAAAAAGTAATACTCCCTCCGCCCTAAAATGATCTTCCCATTTGACTATTTAAACTTTTTAAGGATATGAACACTTGCTTCACTAGTCATGTTTTCTTTATACACTTTTAAGCCTGAATTGTTGAAATAGGAAGAACTTTTTGGGACAATGAAAAATAAATTTTTATTCGTATTACTTCAGTGTTTCTTTAAATTACTCCAAATAGAGCTTGTTCCCTTCCAACAAAATGAAGAAATAAAATAAAATACAATTGTTCTATACCAAACAAGCACTTGGGTTAATTTTTGGTTAATTTCAATGGTGAGGCTACATGGACCCTGAACCGCTCCACCCAAGTTAGCTCCACCCCTCCACCCAATGGTGCCGATCAAGGCCACATAGGCGTGCCAATTGGTTGATCGGCTAAGATGATTTCAATTTTTTGTGGGTCCCACCGAATTCGGACACATGTGGCCTTGATCGGCACCATTGGGTGTAGCTAAAATGAGGTGGCTCCAATCGGCACCGTTGGATGGAGCTAACTCCCCGGTGGAGCAGTTCGAAATCCGAGGCTACATCTAGCAAGAGTGGATTACTCCCTTACTTTTTACCATTAAACATAAATTTATTTAATTTTACAAATTTTACCCCTTTATTTAGGAGAAAAAAAAATTGTACTATCCAGTATCCAATTCCAAACTAATATTGACCCCTTGAGAGCAAATTCCAAATTAGTTCTGACCCCCAAAATTCTTGGCTCGCCCCTAGTTCAATGATCTTAAATCAAACAACTGCGATCAAAGACATATCGATCAAACCAAAGAAATAGTGAATATAAGAGAAATAATATACCATGTTACCACCGTCGATGATGAGAGGATGATCGGAAAGATGGAGATAGAGGTCTTTGGTGGACGAAAAATGGGGAAAAGATGAGGGATTGATTGAGCTTTCAATGATGTTCCGGTAATCCGGCGGTAGAAATTTGTCCCAAACAACGTCTGATTCTGCAGCCGAATTGAAAAGTTTGGCTACGAGTGAGAGCTGGGAAGCATCGCGTGGGGTTGTTAGAGAGAGGACGTCGGCTATACAACCTTCCGGCAGACGGTAAAACCCACTTTCACCGTTCTGATCCATTTTTCCGTTTCTGCTCTCCCTCTCTTTTTCGTCGGTGTATTCAAAGTCTTACAGTTGGTGGTTAAAGTTACAGGTAAACTTCTCCGATCTTAAATAGGCAAGATTAAGGTCAATCGCCGGATAATGACAATAAATTCATACTCCCCCGTTTCGTAATACTTTACGTTTTAATCTTCTTCACTTAAATTAAGAAAATCAATTATTACATGTAAAAAAGACTCAAACACCATTATAACAATTCATTTACCTAGGTAATTAAATGCATTTACAAAGGGTGTCTCAATTATTAAATAAGGGTATACTTGGTAAATAATAGTAAAAGTTCCTAGATAATTGAAAAGTGTCAAATATTTTGGAACAAAATTGAACGCCTAAAACGACATATTTTTATTATCTTCACAAAAATTTAAAAAAAAAAAAAAAAAATTTAAGACAATGAGAAATGACATTATTTTGAGATAGAGGGAGTACTTAAGTGACCAATAAGATCAAAATTAAGTTGAATAGGTCAAAGACTTTCATTGTGATACATAAAAAATACTAGTACTCTTTTTTTTTATTGTTTGCACATTCAATTTTAATAATAATCTTTTCGCTTTTATTTTCATATTTAACTATTCAAAAAATTTAAAAATACAAGCACTTGTTTTACTAATAATATAATTTTTATGTATATTTAAATTTAAATTATAAAGATATGAATAATTTTTTTTAAATATGAAAAAGAACAAATAAAATCTTTACATGATAATTGATATTAGGGGTAGGACTAGGAGTGTATTTGTTAGACCATGTTTAATGGCGAACCAATTTTGGTTCACCAAGAGCAATTTTGTGAACCAAAATTGGTTCATGCCAATTAGTGGTGAATGAATATTTGTTCATGGCCATGAACGAAAATTTTTGTTCATTTCATGAACGAATCCGTGAACGAAAATTGGTTCGAGCTATAAGTGTATTTTATAATTTTGTCATTTTCAAAATTATATGAATTAAATAAAAATATTAAAATTGTTTATAATTTATTTTTCTCTATAAATAGAGTCTAAATTTGTAATATTTGACATAATTTTAATATTTTACTATTTAAAAAGGATTGAAAAAAATTTATTGTATATATTTTACATTGTTTTAATATTTATATATTTAAGTTGTTTCTTGCGCCAAACGATGTCATTTGTGTCAAAATATCTAAAACAATATTTTAAATATTTATATTATAATTTTATAACATCAAATTACTAATTAAAAAATATATATGTGAACGAAAAATTCATTCACCACTACAGAATGTAAGCCAACATGAACGAAATTTCGTTCACATGCTAGTTTCATTCACGTGGTGAACGAATTTTTCGTTCACCATTAAACACGCTCTTACGGACGGGTGAGTATTATTTTCTTAAATGTTCCAGCAGAAAATGTACCTTAACAACTTAGATTTGACTTGGTCAAATTAAGGATTAACTAAGCTGAGTTAGGTGAAATGACATTACAGCTACCCTGCCAAGTTTATTTCTTGTAAATTGTATAATCAATGAAACCAAATAAAGAAATAATACTCCATCCGTCACACTTTAATTTATAAAAATTGTAGGAGATTTTGGGAAAAACTAGTTCACATTCATCAGTTATAAGAATTCTTGTTCTTTAATATACGAATTAAGCGTTATAAAAATTGTAGGAGATGTTGGAAGATATTTGGTGTTGAAATTGCACAATTTTAGAGGGATAGTGCAATTTTTGCACCAAACTGTTTGTTTGAGATGACCTAAATGGTGCTTTAAAAAAATATTTTAGAATTTTATGAAAATATCATACTTTTCATTTTATTTTTAATTGTATCAAAGTTCAATAAAATTGACGAAAAAAAATAATCAAATAATGACAGTTTATTTTTGGGCGGAGGGAGTTCATTATGTTCTATTATAATCTCCTCCTATCCAGTTCTTGCCAACTTGCCAAGTACCAAAAAAAAAAAAAAAAAAAAAATCATACAGGACAGTTTAAGCCAAAAGGTTGTTACGAGTTTAAATTTTAAAATTCACCCATGTTAAAAGAATATAAATCTAATCAATATGGATTGGAAATCATCTTGCCCAATTATTTAAGTTTTTTAATACTCTACCTAAATGAGTGTCCATTTTCAGGAAATTTTTATCTCAAAATGAGTGTCCATTTTGATCATAACTTTGTCCCTAAATGTTTTTATTCGTTTGTAAAGAGGATCACATGATTGAATTTTTTTTCAAATAATTCCATTTTGAATTCATATGTACCAAAATGACCACTTTCTTTGAAGTCGGCATTGGTAGTGCCGTTTTTTGCTTGAAGTCGGCATTGCCAATGCCGACTTTAGGTCAGATCAATTTAGGGTAATTAGTGTTAGGGTTAATGGTTGGCGTGATAAGGTTTAAACTGAAGTCGGCATTGGCAATGCCGACTTTAGCTAGGGTTTCCAGAAATCGTCATTGCCAATGCCGACTTTATCCCACTCCAGTTTATATAGCTCAAACGAGCCTCTTCTTTCTCATCATCCTTTCATTATTTCTCATAAAAACGCTCCCATTCCAGTCAAACCTCAGTTAAAGACACTTATTATTTTTCTCTCCATTTCAAAGCTCAAACCTTCTGCAATATTTTTCTCTCCATTTCAAGCATTTAAGGTACATTTTAATCTTTTTTATCTAACTTTTTATTTGTATAATGTGAATGTAAACTAGAGTTATTTGTTGTTTTTTATGTAAATGCATTGGTAATAAAATAATCATTATGATTTTGACTGTCGAATTAATTTGTTTAGGGAAAAATATGAGTGGAGTGCCACTTATTTTCATGTGCTACTGGGGAGGAAATGATGAACACCCGTTTGAAGATAGTAATCTTGAACAGGGGTCGAAATGTCCACTTAGGGCAAAAACTCGTTGGAGTTACAAAAAATTGATGAAGAAGTTATATAAGAAAATTGGGTTAGATCGAAGGGATGTTAAGTTGAAAGTTATTTGTAGATATCCTCATCTAGTCGGCAATGGGTTTGCAAATTACATTGCGTTTCCAGTCGAGAATGATATGTGTATGGAAATCATGTTTGATGTTTCTGCTCAATTAGGTGGGATGAGTAGCTTACAGTTGTATGTTGTTATGAATTTTGTTGATAATGTACGTTCTGGTGAGCTTGAAACACGTGAGGAGCCGATACAAAATGAGAATTTTTTGGCCATGGGTAACTTTCATATGGGTTTGGGTTCTCCAAACTACTACCATGAGAGAGATGATGATGGTTTTAAAACACATGTGGAAGAGGAAGAGGAAGTGGAAGCGGAAGAGGAAGTGGAAGGGGAATAGGTAGAGGAACGTGAAAATGATGGTGATTCAGATTATGAAGCTCATATCCTTGCAGTAAGTTCCGATGTTGATTCTGGATATGAAGGTTGTCCGAGTCCACCTGATAGTGAGAATGAGGGTGATGATGGGGAAGGTGGTGATGATGGGGAAGGTGGTGATGTAGGAGCACACATGATTACTCTTAATGATCCGCAGAATCAAATGTATGGGAGATGAGACTATCAATTTTACCGCGATATTGGTGAAGGGTCCGAGAATTATGATAATAATGAATACAAGTTTGGAGAATGGAATGCGAAGAGTGATGGAATCGCCAAAGGTATTCGCTTCTCAAATAAGATTGAAGTGCAATATCAAATAAAGAAGTACCATTTACGAAAAATCTGAGGTTCAAGGTGAAAAAGAGCACACCGCAAAAGTGGACTACTGAGTGTTTGGTGAAACAGTTTCCCTGCAATTTCTATGTGAATGTGAGTTTGAAGAAAGGTGGGTATTGGGAAGTAACTAAGTACAAGGGTCCACATTCTTGCTTGGCTTCAGATGTTAGCGGAGATCATCCTAATTTAGATGCGAAGTTTATAGGATGAGAAGTTATGGATTTTATCAAGGCTGATCCAGAGTACAAGATTAAGCTTATTATGACAGCAATAAAATCAAACTACGGTAAGGATGTTTCATATCGGAAGACTTGGTGTGGTAAACAAAAAGCCATCGCTCAAGCATATGGGGACTGGGAAGATTCTTATAAAAAGTTGCCACGTTTGTTAGCAGCTATTCAAAAGTGGAACCCTGGAACCATTGTAGAGTATTCTAATCGTCCTGAAGCTGGTCCTCCAGGTTCGTTTAACCGCGTGTTCTGGGCATTTGGCCCTTGTTTGGAAGCATTCTCTCATTGTCATCCTGTCATTTCTATTGATGGCACATTCTTGCATGGAAGATATAAAGGGGTAATACTTATTGCTATGGGTGTCGATGCGAATGATAGTTTACTTCCACTTGCTTTTGCTCTTGTTGAAAAAGAGGACTATGAAAACTGGTCTTGGTTCTTACATCTTGTTTGCAGACATGTTATTAAGGGTCGTGGAGTTTGTTTGATATCTGATCGCCATTCTGGTATCCTTTCCACAGTTGGAGAAAATAGATGGCCACGAACTGTTGTGCACAGGTGGTGCATGTTGCATTTACGAATAATTTCCTTCACACTCGCAAGGGTGTTGGCTTAAAAGATCTTTTTTGGCGTGCTGTTAGCACCACCCAGGATAGGAAGCTGAAAAATTTCTTGGCCCAGATTCGTATAATCAATCCCGAGGCAACACCAACACCTATGTCACTTCCATACTCACTTTCCTTAAGCACTTTGTCACCAATGTAAGCTTCAACTGTATCCGTAGGATCCTTCAAAGTCAACAAAAGAGAGCCAAAAGCACTTGGTGTGCACTCCTTGATAACAACAACAACCTAATAGAACAAAAATATAATGACCAATTATTTTTAAATATCAACCTTAACTATAATTAATGTTGATATTATACCTGATCCACCCCGTCATATTTATCGCATTTCTCCTTGATCATTGTCAACAGATAATATGTACCCTCTGCAGTCAGATACTCCATTGCAGATAGCCAAGGTTTGCGCTGGAAATCTTCATCCTTCACCGGCTCTTCAATCGCTCTCCTTATGGACTCTTGTGTCGACATCAGGGGTCTCTGAGAGACATGAGCTTTTCCGAAGTGATGCCGACGCATGGCAGATTGTGCGGCACCAGCGGGACCAGGTATAATATGAGGCGGTGGAGATTCTAACTCTCGTTCGATTTGAGAGAGATTAGATTGAGGATTAGAGGTTTGACAGGGATGACCAGGAAGAGGTTGTCGTCCACGATACCAGCGGGGGAGCGATGGATCCATTTTGACAGTTATAAATCTTGTTTTGAGAGAGATGGATGAATTAGTTTTGAGGTCACTGAGCCTTTTAAAGGGAAAGTATTCTGAATAAAAGCGGCATTGCCAGTACCGTTTTTGACAGTTCTGATAAAAATGGGATTGGTAGTGCCGTTTTTGACAGTTCTGATAAAAACGGTATCGGTAGTGCCATTTTTGATAGCTCTTATAAATCCATTTTGGGACTTATGTCTAGTCTTTTCGATGTACCTGTCTCAAAATTCATGAAATCTAGAAAGTGATGGTTACAGATCATTTTTTTCTTGAATTTATACCCACAAAAGATCCATTTTATTCATAGACATACAAATACTACATCAATCCAAATATGTAGTGACCACATCCTGGTCACATAGTGTAACGACCCGAGTCCACAGACCCGACCCGCCACATAGGTACCATACACTAGTCCACCAAGCATCTCCTCAATTGGGTCAACCACAGCCCATCACAGGCCTCCAAAAGTCCAATGGATGATTTGATGCTTAGTGGGCTAGTGTATGGTACCTATGTGGCGGGTCGAGTCTGTGGACTCGGGTCGTTACAAATGGTATCAGAGCGGAACCCCGGCCTTAAGGCTTGCGAGCTAGCCCGGGGGTACGATCTGGGTATTGATTGACCTTGCCAGCGACGGCAAGGGTTTGCGTGGGGGAGATTGTGATATCCCCCATCCCACATCGGAAATATATGGGAATTGAGTGTGCTATATAGAAGGCCCATACACTCCTACTAAGCATCAAATCATCCATTGGACTTTTAGAGGCCTGTGATGGGCTGTGGTTGACCCAATTGAGGAGATGCTTGGTGGGCTAGTGTATGGTACCTATGTGGCGGGTCGGGTCTGTGGACTCGGGTTGTTACACATAGGAAATCCGTCAGGGATAAGCAGATGGGGTGTAATTGCTAGGAGGATTACGTGTCCTATCACCTCTCCTAGGCAACATGCGAGAAAATACACGACCCAAACGTGATGCGGAAGTTTGACCTGAACCAGATTGATGGGATGTCTCTGGTACCTGAGTAGGGTCTATGTTAGTCGTACGGCTACCAAAATATGGAACCTCCCCATACGTACCCGAAGGTAGATCAATGCTCCTTCTTTGACTTACAGATCGATGTGATGTCTCTGGTAGCTGTGTCACGCCCCGGAATTTCTAAAAATCCATTAATACAAAATTTACATAATTAACATCTCCAAAATGCTAACTACCAAACCGGGCGCGTGAATTCTACTATAAACCAATACCAACAAACAATACCTCAACGAGATTTTAACTCGGAGACTAGAAACAAACGCGGAAGCAAGAACAACTGTTAATAATATAAATTCCCAAAGGACCCCAGTAAATACATAACCCTGGACGACCACGACCTTTCAACTATATACAAAGAGGCCCTGAAGAGTAACTACCCCAAGGCGATCAACCTGCTCAGAAGACTCCCGATACAACGGACCTCAAACGATACCACTTGCTTTCCTGGGGGGGGTTAAGGAAAAACAATTTGAAACAAGAAACGGGGTGAGAAAAATCTCAGTAAGCTACTAAATGCAACTAGATGTCATGCTATCATGAACAGTAATATCCAATAATCAATCATAGCATACAATCACATAACAACAAATGAGAGGCTCCCTATCGCCAACCGTCCCATACCGGTTGGAAATAACGACCAGCTCATCATGCAACACATAAAGCTGAAATAAACACTCATAGGTGGATACGGAGCCAAGGTTCTAGAAACGGAACACCATCCTTTGAGAAGAGTCCGTTGAGCAGCATGAACGAGCTGAAGCCGGTTCCGGAACCAAGTAACAACAACAACCAGAAGTGGGGGAAATAACACATAGTCATACCCCCAAGCGTGTAGCTAGAATACTCACCATAAGAGCTAGCTCATCCCAACCACGATCACGGGAAGGGGCATCCCACTCAAGGCCACTGAACATGGGGAAACTGGGTTACCAGTGAAGTACATTATACTGGACTTGGCTCGTGCCATTATAATATACATCACTGCCCAAAACAAACACAACAATGCCAGCTGGACTCCATACAAGCACATAGTAATAAATACTCGCTTGAAACAACAACGGGGGCAATGATTCCAAAGTAGGGAACCAAGCCAAAATCATCACAAAGGATGCAAACCATTTCTCATAAAGAGATCAACAACAACATCAACACATGAAGCTACTCAAAAAGAGTTAAACGGTTATCCACATTCATACATTGCAAACATGGTCACAAACGGACCCAACCCAACATTCTCAAACCATACTTAGTCAAGTACCATTACATGTTTGTTCACAAAGGAACCATACCCTATAATTACCATAAGGATGCAACTATTACTCAAGAAGAGTCAACAACAACGACAACGGGAAGTATTTCATAAAAGAATTCAACCACGATAAACAGAATTGCTCATAAGGAACCCAACAACAGTGATCATTAAAACGAATGATTCCAAGACAAGGTTTCATACCAAACACATCCTACAGATGATACCCATAAGTTACTCATTAAGAGCACAACCCAAACGGTCACTCACAAATAGTACCACGACTATTACCAAGATGACCCTAAAAGCCTACTTATAGAGATATACTAGGACTACGAACTCAACTATCTCATCACACCTGGAATTTCAAAGTAGGAAATCAGAATAAATACACCTTAAGGTTAATCAAACCGTAAGTACCCAATCGCCACTTCACGCTTTACCTCCGCCCACAACGAACCAATTCTAAACACCCCAAATGAAAAGGTTACTCTTGTTAGAACATGATCACGACCGGACTAAACCCTACACTTTAGTGTTCCAAAACAACCCTCTAGGTACTATAGGATATCACCTAAGACCTAGACCAAGTCTTATTCTAAAATAAATCCGATCAGTAAAATAACTTTCAATTAAAGGGTCTCAAGGTATGAAGTCCTCACTTATATCATAAATTGATCATAACAACTCAATAAAGTCACTCAATTGGATTTACACAACTTTTTCACAATGGATCGATACAACTCCTCTTAACCTCAAAAAACCCAATAAAATCCCGAAGTATAAAACTTATAACTTAACTGAAAAACCTATACCATCTTGTAGTACTCGACTAGAGCTTCGAAACGATAGTTTACACGCCTAAAACGGAGTTCGGATGAACCAAATACGACTCTCGAAAGATTGGACCAAAAAGGAGAATAAATTTCATAACAGGGGAGGGGGGTGCGCGCGCCTCCTAAGGGAGGGGTGCGCGCGCCTCCTATATCAGTTGGAAAATCGAGTTGAGAGAAGGAGAGGGTGTGCGCGCCTCCTAAGGGAGGATGCGCGCGCCTCCAAAGGACAGAAGCATTTTTGATCAAGAAGGACATAAGGGTGCGCGCGCCTCCTAAGGGAGGGATGCGCGCGCCTCCTTGCCCGGAAAGGCAATTTCCGGCCAAAATCCTGGGTTTCCACCATTTTCAAACCAAAATTCAAACCAACCAAATCTTTCACCATTTCACAAATACTTGGAACCAAGGCTAGAAATATACACAACTATGAACCAAAACAACTTATAGGCTTGTAATGGGGCTAAATAACACAATCTAGAAACCCAACACAAAATTCAAATACCAAATTTCCCAAAAATATGAATAAAATGCCAATCACTCCCAAATCAACCCAAGATGCAATAAATGGCATTCATAACATCAAATAAACGTGGAATAGCATTTCTAGCATAAAATAGGGGGAAAAGTAACTTACCCGGATTTCTCAAAGTTGATGGATTTCAAATATTTTTGGCTTCTAACGATCCTATCTCCGATCTAAACATGATTCATGTTTTAAGAAATGAGAGATCATGAGAGGAAGAAGGAGAAAATGAAGAGAGAAGGAAAAAGATGAAACTTACCCCTTTTTCTTCTAAGGGAGGAGAGAGAGCTGGGAATGGATGGAGTGAGGGAGAAAGAGAGGGAGTAGGGAGAAGATGATTAAAACCAACTTACACTTAGACCCCTTCCTCTATACTACACACAATACTTACACTCCCTACTAACCATTAAGACCCAACAATTCTATACTAGCACGAAATCAATTAAATGCTAGGCACGACCACATCACGAAACCCAAAATGAACACATAAATATTTAAATAACTAAATAATTTAAATAACTAAATAAGCAAATAAATAAATAATAATTATTTATTACTAATAAAATAGAGCCTAGTTTTCGGGTCGTGATAGTCTACCCTCCTTAAAAAGAATTCGCCCGCGAATTCTCTCATCAATATCATGACACGCAGTCATAACGAGGCTACAAAATATCGGTCCCCAAATAGCACTCATAACCCCAAACAAGTACCTATTAGATAATTCAAACATAGTCTCCACGACTCAATAACCCAACATATATTACACACACATATCTCAAGTATACTCGTATTAAACATTCTAAAGTCAACTTCCTCTTTCATCCGGAATTTCAGATTCCCAAGACTATCACTTGATCACCGATCCTGAAACATAACTGATTTGATCCCGATTAGCATTATGTCCTCAATCAACCCTTAATTCACCAATATTCATAAGTTTTACTTTTCCGGTTCTTCCGTACGTATTGACGATCTATACATCAACCCATAACATACTACTACCCGAACAAATAAGAGAAGGAATAGAGCTAACAATTTCTGTTACCCAATGACTCAATGATATACTCAAAATTTTACCGTTATCAACTATCCGGTTAAATACGATCCCACCACTATACTCGCTTTCCTTATAAGATGGAACATCATACAGTCATACCCTTTGAATTCCTCGAATCTACTTGCATTATTTCATACTTAGTTTTCTAAGGAAATATATCCGTCCACTTTTGATAGTCCATTAACATAACATTTCAACTTGGTCCCAAAATAAAATAGAATAAACAATCTGCTAAGGAAATGCCAATAAAATCACAATCCATCCCAAGTCATAGATAGTTCTATTTATCAAGAGTTAGTCCTCGAAACACACATAAATACTTCATCACTTCTAATCGTTACTTACCTCAGTCCTTAATTGGAAGCATCATTATAGATAACAAGCTGATCCGCTTCACTAAAATGAAAAACTTGACTTATCTTCAAGAAAACATAACACCGGTTATACCTTGCAAGATAACAGTGATACAAGCTAAATCCACAAAACCATATCAATACTTAAATTATCATCAATCTTTATTTTAATAATCGAAAGTTGATTTCACATTCGTCGGTTCTTACTAAAGTCAAGAAATCCCAAAATATGCGTATCTCATTTTACATATTTGCCTACACTTGCAGAGATCAATTAATACCTCAAGAACCCCATTACAAAACAATAAATCCTCTAGCTCATGTTAAAACTTGCGAACCCTTGCTCCTCCAAGCAACTTTAAATAAAATCCCAAATGGGTAATAATTCTCAGCCTACAACTTGGAGTGTATCAGTATAACATTAAGTCATTCACTCCCAAAATCAAATTACGATTTAAAATAACAATCTTCGATAACACTATGTCATTTATCCTCCCCAATGATATAACCAAGAATTCAAAATAAACGAACCCCATAATAGAAATTGCCTTCGTTATTTCCACATATTCGACCTTTGACTAACAATAGCCCTTTATCAATCAAACTCTGACTAAACCACTGATCAACTGCAGGAATTTACTAATTCACCAATATAAGATAATAAACACTAATTCGCCATGGTGACCTAATTGAATTTTCTGAAAATATCTCATTTAGAACCAAAATCACTCGACTCGAAGATCGACGAATTAGATAAGAATCTGTTAAAACTCAATCCACACTATTCAATCAAGCTTCCCAACCACTCAGAGACTGGTCGGGATTATTTACAAACTTAGCGACCAAAACGAAATATCTGCTCATACTCATCTTTAAGCATTCTTTCAAATCTCTACTACACCTTTCTCCCATGAAGATTAATATAACTTCTCACCAAAGATGCACCCACTTGTAACCCATTATGCCTCTAAGCAAGGTCACACAATCAATATAGAAATACTCACCGCAAATCCATAACAACCAAGAGATTTGGACCGCATAGAAAACTAAACTATACTACTTAACTTGTCAGCACTCTATATAGGCGGCATAACCAAATCACCTTACCTCCATCAGTAGCAATCACGAAATTTCGTACTCAGGGATACACCTCAACATAATTCATCTAATGAGGACAAACATACGAATATAGCATAAGGCATTTCCACTTTACGAAAGGTACACCCAAGTATTCAAAGACTCACACTCTCGATTCTCAAACCAACTAACCCCAATGAAACTAATACTATTAACACCAATCTATACTGGGTATTCCACAAAAGAAGAGCACTCTACGCCAATATCACGACTCATAACTCAACCAACTTCTATCTTAACCTCATTTTTCAAGAAAACTTAGTTTTCTAAACCGCTCAATATCATAACACCCAAGTGTTGAAACCTATTCAATATCAGAGTTCTTATTCCCTTGCAAGGTCTAAAACCATTGCTCTGATACCAACTGTCACGCCCCGGAATTTCTAAAAATCCATAAATACAAAATTTACATAATTAACATCTCCAAAATGCTAACTACCAAACCGGGCGCGTGAATTCTACTATAAACCAATACCAACAAACAATACCTCAACGAGATTTTAACTCGGAGACTAGAAACAAACGCGGAAGCAAGAACAACTGTTAATAATATAAATTCCCAAAGGACCCCAGTAAATACATAACCCTGGACGACCACGACCTTTCAACTATATACAAAGAGGCCCTGAAGAGTAACTACCCCAAGGCGATCAACCTGCTCAGAAGACTCCCGATACAACGGACCTCAAACGATACCACTTGCTTTCCTGGGGGGGGTTAAGGAAAAACAATTTGAAACAAGAAACGGGGTGAGAAAAATCTCAGTAAGCTACTAAATGCAACTAGATGTCATGCTATCATGAACAGTAATATCCAATAATCAATCATAGCATACAATCACATAACAACAAATGAGAGGCTCCCTATCGCCAACCGTCCCATACCGGTTGGAAATAACGACCAGCTCATCATGCAACACATAAAGCTGAAATAAACACTCATAGGTGGATACGGAGCCAAGGTTCTAGAAACGGAACACCATCCTTTGAGAAGAGTCCGTTGAGCAGCATGAACGAGCTGAAGCCGGTTCCGGAACCAAGTAACAACAACAACCAGAAGTGGGGGAAATAACACATAGTCATACCCCCAAGCGTGTAGCTAGAATACTCACCATAAGAGCTAGCTCATCCCAACCACGATCACGGGAAGGGGCATCCCACTCAAGGCCACTGAACATGGGGAAACTGGGTTACCAGTGAAGTACATTATACTGGACTTGGCTCGTGCCATTATAATATACATCACTGCCCAAAACAAACACAACAATGCCAGCTGGACTCCATACAAGCACATAGTAATAAATACTCGCTTGAAACAACAACGGGGGCAATGATTCCAAAGTAGGGAACCAAGCCAAAATCATCACAAAGGATGCAAACCATTTCTCATAAAGAGATCAACAACAACATCAACACATGAAGCTACTCAAAAAGAGTTAAACGGTTATCCACATTCATACATTGCAAACATGGTCACAAACGGACCCAACCCAACATTCTCAAACCATACTTAGTCAAGTACCATTACATGTTTGTTCACAAAGGAACCATACCCTATAATTACCATAAGGATGCAACTATTACTCAAGAAGAGTCAACAACAACGACAACAGGAAGTCTTTCATAAAAGAATTCAACCACGATAAACAGAATTGCTCATAAGGAACCCAACAACAGTGATCATTAAAACGAATGATTCCAAGACAAGGTTTCATACCAAACACATCCTACAGATGATACCCATAAGTTACTCATTAAGAGCACAACCCAAACGGTCACTCACAAATAGTACCACGACTATTACCAAGATGACCCTAAAAGCCTACTTATAGAGATATACTAGGACTACGAACTCAACTATCTCATTACACCTGGAATTTCAAAGTAGGAAATCAGAATGAATACACCTTAAGGTTAATCAAACCGTAAGTACCCAATCGCCACTTCACGCTTTACCTCCGCCCACAACGAACCAATTCTAAACACCCCAAATGAAAAGGTTACTCTTGTTAGAACATGATCACGACCGGACTAAACCCTACACTTTAGTGTTCCAAAACAACCCTCTAGGTACTATAGGATATCACCTAAGACCTAGACCAAGTCTTATTCTAAAATAAATCCGATCAGTAAAATAACTTTCAATTAAAGGGTCTCAAGGTATGAAGTCCTCACTTATATCATAAATTGATCATAACAACTCAATAAAGTCACTCAATTGGATTTACACAACTTTTTCACAATGGATCGATACAACTCCTCTTAACCTCAAACACCCAATAAAATTCCGAAGTATAAAACTTATAACTTAACTGAAAAACCTATACCATCTTGTAGTACTCGACTAGAGCTTCGAAACGATAGTTTACACGCCTAAAACGGAGTTCGGATGAACCAAATACGACTCTCGAAAGATTGGACCAAAAAGGAGAATAAATTTCATAACAGGGGAGGGGGGTGCGCGCGCCTCCTAAGGGAGGGGTGCGCGCGCCTCCTAGATCAGTTGGAAAATCGAGTTGAGAGAAGGAGAGGGTGCGCGCGCCTCCTAAGGGAGGATGCGCGCGCCTCCAAAGGACAGAAGCATTTTTGATCAAGAAGGACATAAGGGTGCGCGCGCCTCCTAAGGGAGGGATGCGCGCGCCTCCTTGCCCGGAAAGGCAATTTCCGGCCAAAATCCTGGGTTTCCACCATTTTCAAACCAAAATTCAAACCAACCAAATCTTTCACCATTTCACAAATACTTGGAACCAAGGCTAGAAATATACACAACTATGAACCAAAACAACTTATAGGCTTGTAATGGGGCTAAATAACACAATCTAGAAACCCAACACAAGATTCAAATACCAAATTTCCCAAAAATATGAATAAAATGCCAATCACTCCCAAATCAACCCAAGATGCAATAAATGGCATTCATAACATCAAATAAACGTGGAATAACATTTCTAGCATAAAATAGGGGGGAAAGTAACTTACCCGGATTTCTCAAAGTTGATGGATTTCAAATATTTTTGGCTTCTAACGATCCTATCGCCGATCTAAACATGATTCATGTTTTAAGAAATGAGAGATCATGAGAGGAAGAAGGAGAAAATGAAGAGAGAAGGAAAAAGATGAAACTTACCCCTTTTTCTTCTAAGGGAGGAGAGAGAGCTGGGAATGGATGGAGTGAGGGAGAAAGAGAGGGAGTAGGGAGAAGATGATTAAAACCAACTTACACTTAGACCCCTTCCTCTATACTACACACAATACTTACACTCCCTACTAACCATTAAGACCCAACAATTCTATACTAGCACGAAATCAATTAAATGCTAGGCACGACCACATCACGAAACCCAAAATGAACACATAAATATTTAAATAACTAAATAATTTAAATAACTAAATAAGCAAATAAATAAATAATAATTATTTATTACTAATAAAATAGAGCCTAGTTTTCGGGTCGTGACAGCTGAGTAGGGTCTATGTTAGTCGTATGCCTACCAAAATGTGGAACCTCCCCATACGTAACCGAAGGTAGATCAAGGCTTCTTCTTCGACTTCCACTCCCACTCTCCGAACCATATGATGTAAAACCAAAATTTGAGGTGGAGTTGGAGTATAATCCATCTGTGTATGAGAGAATCCATAGTTTCCTCCCTGGGAGAAAGAATCATGTCCTGTAAAGGTGTTAGGATCCTCGTTATCTCCCCCTCGTCATTCTCTTCCTCGCCATTTCCCCCCTCGTTCGCTGCCTCCTCAACATATGGATCTTGATCCTCCTGCACGTGTTGAGCATGTCTACGAACTCGGGTTCGTCTCGGTCTCGGTGGCACCCTTTGAGCACGATCTACTGGTGGTGGGGGAGGTTGGAAGGCATCCAGTGGTTTCTGCTGTCTAATAGATGATAAAGATTGTCTGATGAGACCGCGTGTAAGATATAGGTGTTGTGAGCGTAGGCCGTATCCCTCATCCTCTACAGCATTTGGATTTTGGATCAATAACAGGGTAATTCTATAGTACCATAACATATAGGCATGTGTGTAATCTACATCCTCGGCACCATATTGCCCAGCCACCACAAAATTAGCTCGTCCATTCCACATTCCAATGGGCACTATGTGGAACTCAACCTAATTAACTTCTGACCGACTTCGTCGGTCAATTCCATGCAGGTACTCACTCGTGTCATGTGGGTCAGGGATATTCTGTAACATCCCGAATTGCCTCATAACTCGATCAGGAAGGTGCCACTCAACCCTATCAAAGCAAATGACGGGCACCTTCGCTCTCCATATAGCATATCCCTGGAAGCAATATGCAGGACCCTGGACACTTGCGTACGGTTGCCACTCAACCTGATCATCAGTCAAATACGCCAGCTGATCTCGGTATCCAGCAAGTTATGGACGGTAAGATGCGTAAATAACAAGGGATTGTTTGCACCCGAGAAGATTCCCGCTCGCCTTTTTGATTTGAGAGTCGCCACCATGTTGTTGAACGGAACACGGACCGTGAGATTCTTGAGTTCGGGGGTTAAGTTATGGATTGGGAAGGTCAAGGAGCACCCAATCCACCCAATCTAGGATTGGTCTTGCTTAGGTGTTTTTAATCAAATAAAAGAACAAGTAAAACAAATAAAGTCAATAATTAATTTCTTAATTATTGGAATGTCGGATCATGTGCTTCGAGACCATCTCCATGGATTGGAGAGGCTCTAGGCTGATCCTTTTGATGGGATTACACTACTCGAAAACAAACAAGGAGATAAGAAGTAGATATTAAAAGCGTAAGAGTTTACCTAAAGCGTTCTTGAGATTCCAATTGATGGCCTTGACTAAGGCCTTGAAGATCCAAGAGTTTTATGATGATTTTGGCTTGAAAATATGATTTTTTGGTGGTGTTTTGGTGTGAGGGAGGAATAAAAACGGGATTTCTTTGGGAGAGACTGATTAGAGAATTGTTAACCTCTTTTTGGATGACTAGGAACCATTAACTAACATTAGGAGTGAAAGACTCTTTATTTATAGGCTTAGATTGCTTAGGGACCAAGTAGAGAGGTTTAATTAGATAAGGAATCAATAGGAAACCTCCAGGAAGTCTCCTACTGATATGCTTCCCGGATTAGGAGAGTGTTGGCCAAGAAAGAAATCGGGATGGAGAAGGAAAGTGAATCAGACTCGCAGACAGAGGAGATGTCTCGTACGAGACATCGATGTCTCGTACGAGATATCCAGTGCAGATTACTGTTTTATCCTTGTCTAAAGTTCCATCGTTCAGTTTAGTTCCCGGACTAACGGAGTCAGTTAGAAACTTAACGAAACATGACAAAACTAACGAGTTTTCATCAAAACACAAAGGCGAGACACGAGAGTAGTGTAATCATAAATGTTAGTTCAAAATGGGGTGTCTACTGAGCCCCTCGGCGACGATACTTATGGAAGAAGTAGCGTCGCCGATAGAAAAGCACCATTTAGAACTTTGGGTATGGTCGTGCTATAAAGCTGCCTACGTATTCCTTGAAAGGAAATCAGACCAAACGTAGTTCGACTCCGAAAACACGCAAAAACGGTTGTTTGAGGTATTTTGAAAATCCTTTTGAAAGCAATACTTGCGGTAAGTAAAAATTTAGAGTTTAGAGAGTAACCCATACTGAGGAATCAATGTCCTTGACCCAATTCTGAATATACCTTCTGTTGCTGATGGAGCATCGCGGTTGACGGTGTTGCTGGTGCAGACTGTGTTGAAGTTGCTGGGGAATATCCTCAATCAATGCTTTACATTGAGAGTACTGGATATTATCCTCTTTTAATAGTTGATTGAAAGTACTGGATCCCTGGATGTTCTCTTTCAATGGATGATCGAAAGTACTGAACATGTCCTCTTCCAATTCCTCATTTAAAGTACTGGACGGTTTTGATGTAGATGTAGACGTCTGAATGTCCTCGTCAATGGTTGATTGGGTGTACTGGACATTATCCTCTTCCAATGGTCGTAGCCGATTGCAAGTACTGGATGCAGAATATCTTGAATTTGATGTTGATCTGTAGACTTCTGAATGTCCTCGTCAATGGTTGATTAAACGTACTGGACATTATCCTCTTCCAATGCTGTACATTGAAAGTCCTGGATGCAGAAACTCTGAATTTGATGTTGATTTGTAGACTTCTGAATGTCCTCGTCAATGGTTGATTGAATGTACTGGACATTATCCTCTTCCAATGCTCTACATTGAAAGTCCTGGATGCAGAGGTGTCTGAATGCTGCTGAGTTTTCTTTGAGCACGGATTGGTTCTTGTACCTGTTAATACAACAATTAGAACCTCTTCTAGCAAGCACTTTAGCTTTGATTTTAGTTTGCAATTGGACTCATGTGGCGGTGACAAATTTATGTGCATACCCAGTCGGTCAACCTTGGTGTAAGTAGTGTGAATAGCATGGATTCATGATGGGATGTTTATTGGTGATGAACTGTATGTGTTGATTTGTGTGTGTGTGCGGGGACAAGTGTTTGACAAGTTGGGACCTAATCAGGTTCTCTGCAGAGGTGATGCTACGGAGTTTCCTTGATGGTTGTCTTGAGATGATCCGTCCAGATCGTTCCTTTAGTCATATTGTGTCAAGGAAGACAACTATTTGTCTGATAACCAATGATATGCAAGCTCTAAGTAGGCTAGGCGTAGTTTTGAATCATTCTAGAATTCCATGTCCGAAAGCTTTCGGTGAGAGAAGCATTCTATTCCCCCAAGGTTATCTCATGCTTTGGTCTAAGTCAAGCCCCAAGAATCTAGTATGTTGTAGATGACCCCATGAACAGGCTTATGAGGCTGTTTGATTTGAATAAGAGTGCTCTCCCGCTTGATTGATTTAAGGATAGAGGAAGGTTGAAGAAGAAATGATTTGAAGAATGTTCTCCCTATTTTAATTTTTTTTAATTTTTTTTATATATATTTTTTTGTGACGCACCCTGATTTTTGCCTAGGCCGCCCTTTCGGGTTTTCAATCTAGCAGGCATCTCTTTTGCGTCCCTTTTTTTATAGAGTATGTACTCGAAGATGACTCAGAGAGGAGATTAGTTTTGTCTCTTATTGGGGGAGAGACATGCAAGATTTTTGGGTTTGAATGTATTAGGCATTTTAGCTATCGACTTGGCTTTCGGGAAGTGTATTCCAAGCATCGAATCAGTGAGTATAACGCACTTTGTAATGAGATTTTGAGGCGAAGAGGATATCCCCTAGTGCGGATTTACTTTGACGAGTTTGTATATCTTGAACAGGAATTGGAAGGGGACGGAAAGAATGAAAAGCCCCTAGCCTTGATGCTTGGATTTCAAAGAGAAGTGTATGAGAGAGGAAGCCCCTAGACTCAACAATGAACGCTACTTAGCTCAAAGTACTAGAAAGATAGTTTTACCTTTAATGGACCCTACTATTTGTTTTTGATGTCTTAAGTCTTTGTTCAATTATTTTGCAAGTGAATCATCTAGAAATGTCTTGACAAGTTTTGAAGAGAATGCCTAATCATTGGTGCGCTCTTCGGATTTCCTTCATGAGTGATATCTACGGATGATGGAAACGGTCTTCAAGCTAAAAGTCTCATTTTTTCTTCATTTGGATTTAATCTTCATTGTAGGAGGAGATGAGAGGCCTCCTTTTTGACTTCATTATGTGTGGTTGAAAATCCTTTTTTGTGGGGTTATGAAAGCTTGAGAGTTTTTTTTTTTTACTCTCAAAGCTTAAATTGAGTAGCCCCACTTTTCTTTGGGAATGATAATGCCTTTGACTTTCTTCAATTGTGGTCCTTCGACTTCTGCCATGAGCGCAGTGATAGTAATGTGTAGCCCTCAGGCCTTCTTCTTAAAACTTGTTTAGACATTTCTATTATCAATTGCAAGGTTTTAGATTAATGACATTTATTGTTTGCGGATCCATTTCATGAATTAGAGAGAGATTCAAAAGGTAGAACGACCTTAGAGTAGTGTATAGGAAAAAGAATGACTTTTATTAATAACTATTAATTCAAAACAGACTCCATAGTTTAGTTGACACAAATTAGAGAAGGAGGAAGCTGGACTAGAATGACAGAACGACTCTTCGAGTTCATACTAGGAATTTAAAACCTATTATATTTCTAGGGAGAAATGGAGAGGATAGTTGTAGCCTCAAAGTGGTAAGTCTATGAATTCTTCATAAGGCTTTTTCTTCTTCACGTCTCTAGGGGAGAGAGTTGGCGATGATAGCGGGTATCTCTATCTCCTTCTTGTCAATGAGATCTTGGATCACATCTTTTAAGTGGTGACAAGAGTTGGTGTCATGGCCGGTAGCTCTATGGAACTTGCAGAAGAGGTAATGAGCATGTTGAGGAGGGAGTTTCCTTGGTGTGGTAGGAGGATTTCTTGGTGTGATCTTTCCTTCCTTCACGAGGATGTTAAGGAGACCCTCTCGAGTAATACCTTCAAGCTTGTCATAGTGTCTTTCCTTCTTCTCTCTTTTGGAAGGGGGAATAGTAGGGCACTTGCTCTTTGCTTGGTTGTTGAAAGTATTGGCGGAAGTCACTTTGTCGTAGCATTATCTCTGGGTTCGCAGACATGCTTGAAGTGTACGAACCTTACTTTCATAATAATCCTTTTGATATCGGAGATGAACGTGAAGGATTGTGATTTCTTTCTCATAGTACTCCCTTTGGGTTTGTAAACGAGTCATGAATTCTCCCTCCATTTTCCGCTTGGGTGTATAGGGCCGTGACGCCTACTTCGACCATTTGACTTACTTCCCTTTCTAGTCGGGTCTTGAGATCATGGGCCTCTTGCATAGACTCGATGTCGGAAGGTTTGGAACGATCTAATTGTGATTCGGACGGACCTAACAGTATAGAGATTGCGTTAAACCCAGATTAAGGTCCCAACAAGTCGGTTTTATGAGGTGTATAGGCTTAGGAGTGAGTGTAGGTTGACCAAACAAGCACGACACAGAAACTGACACGGACAGAATGAGATGTCTCGTACGAGGCATCCAGCACAGATCACATAATTCAGTTGTTAAGTCCTAATTTTGTTCGGATGGAATTTAATCCATTTTGAGAGGTTACTACTCTAGTTCGTCCTGGAACATTGGATTTTGTCACCCTAGAATATGAGCCCCTTGTTTTTCACCTGTATTGCACTCTCCCAAACGGACAATTTGGGCAAAGGTCTCATATTCTCATCGGAATCCACCATTCAATTTAGCTAAACCTAAGTGATTCCGTAATTGTTTTGCACTTTGTTAGACAACACCATTTATGCAATCAAACCTTATGAATTCTTGTAAGGGACAACCGAAAGGGACTTTGTCAAACGTAGGATCTTGACGGTGAAAGAGACTAGACTCGAATCCTCGTAGAAAAATTCCCATTTCACCATCGCAATCCCTTGTCCAACAAATTTTACCGAAGGGACATTCGTCAAGAATTCATGAAGGGAGGATTATCGATAGTATGAAAAGCGTTATCTTGGGCAAAGATTAAAACAATCCTAAGAATCAAACCGACCGGTCACAAGGAGTGACCTATTGACTAGTATGTATGCATGAGGTTGATGCAGGGCTTACAGCTAAGGCTCCCCATTAATACAGTCTAAGAGCGTGTCACATAGTGGGTACACCATATTTGGAGAAACCGGCGAGGGCCATTCGTTTGAACGGTCCTCCGATTGGGACCCGGGTTTATAGGGTATGTAGTGCAATTATTCTAAATGCGTGCACGTGTGTGAGAGTCAAGTTCTAGATGTCAAAGAAAAAATAGAGATTTTTTTTTGGAAGTAAGTAAAAGATTTTGACCGGTCCAAAGTGGTTGCCTACGTTTCTCTCAATCTTCATAAAAAGAAAGAGAGACTCAGGTCAACGTAATTCGAGTTTGAAAAGATTTTGAGAAGAGAAGGAGCACATAAGCACGTAGGAGCACATAGAAGAGAGGGATAGAAGTACTCACAGTGCTTGCATTATTACCCATTAATGGGTGCAAAATAAACTAGGGGATGAATAAAGTAGTCACCCCTAATTTATGTATTTTTCATACCCCGCTGCAGAAGATGTTAGTGCAAAAACAATACACGTATATGACATAAATCATTTATTGCACATATGGGGACGGAGTAAAACAAGCAAATAAAAGTTTTTTTTTTTTTTTTTTTCGATTTGCTGTTTTCTGATTTTTTTTTATTGGTCAACCCTAGCAAAAATGTCAACCCTGAAGACAGAAAGAGATTTTTTTTAATGCCCAATCATTGCCCCATGATTGCCCCATGATTGCCTTGATTAATAATCATGGTGATATGATGGATAATCAAAGGCAATCATTAGACAATTATAACATGATGATTCAATCCTTAAAAACATCCAATTTTCAAGGAAAAAACATGTTTAGCGGCTTTTGAAGGAGACATAGATGTCTCGTACGAGACATTCCAATCCAGCCCCCAGATTCAGAACAGAACAAATTAAAAAACAGAGCAGTCCGAAAATTTACAGAAAATTCTGAAAAATCCAATTTTTAGCAGAAAAATACAGAGATTAAAACCACCTAATTTGTACGCAAGTCTAACCCACTTAAATCGTCCCCAGCGGAGTCGCCGAAAATTCCCACTCGCCTTTTTTATTTGAGAGTTGCCACCATGTTGTTGAACGGAATACGGACTGTGGGATTCTTGAGTTCGGAGGTTAAGTTATGGATTGGGAAGGTCAAGGAGCACCCAATCCACCCAATCTAGAATTGGTCTTGCTTAGGTGTTTTAAAACAAATAAAAGAACAAGTAAAACAAATAAAGTCAATAATTAATTTCTTAATTATTGGAATGTCGGATCATGTGCTTCGAGACTATCTTCATGGATTGGAGACGCTATAGGCTGATCCTTTTGATGGATTACACTACTCTAAGACAAAGAAGGAGATGAGAAGTAAATATTAAAAGCGTAGGAGTTTACCTAAATCGTTCTTGAGATTCCAATTGATGGCCTTGACTAAGGCCTTGAAGATCCAAGAGTTTTATGATGATTTTGGCTTGAAAATATGAGTTTTTATTGGTGTTTTGGTGTGAGGGAGGAATAAAAACGGGATTTCTTTTGGAGAGACTGATTAGAGAATTGTTAACCTCTTTTTGGATGACTAGAAACCATTAACTAACATTAGGAGTGAAAGACTCTTTATTTATAGGCTCAGATTGCTTAGGGACCAAGTAGAGGGTTTAATTAGGTAAGGAATCAATAGGAAACCTCCAGAAAGTATCCTACTGATATGCTTCCCGGATTAGGAGAGTGTTGGCCAAGAAAGAGATCGGGATGGAGAAGGAAAGTGAATCAGACTCGCAGACAGAGGAGATGTCTCGTACGAGACATCAATGTCTCGTACGAGATATCCAGTGCAGATTACTGTTTTATCCTTATCTAAAGTTCCATCGTTCAGTTTAGTCCCCAGACTAACGGAGTCAGTTAGAAACTTAATGAAACATGACAAAACTAACGAGTTTTCATCAAAACACAAAGGCGAGACACGAGAGTAGTGTAATCATAAATGTGAGTTCAAAATGGGGTGTTTACAGGGACCATGCCACCTACATATGGAGCAATTTGACATACAAAGTAGTGAGTAATAATCAAAATTAAGTACATAACATATTATGTGCAGTTAAAATGAATTAATTTTAGAATACCTGCAACCATATGGCAATAATGCATCCTCAAGAATGACATCTCCACGTGTCCTTGTTGGTCGTACACACAACAACCTTTCCCAAGCCCAAAGCTAAAAAAAAAAACATAAAGAAAAAATTTAGTGTCACGTACAAAACATATTTTCTCCACTAGTATAATATAAATAAATATAATTGACATACATGTACAATTGTTAAGAACCCAGCACAACTTTTTGAATCTGGCTTTGTCGCTACACATAACTCCCGATATAAAAAGACTAACACTGCACTACTCCAACTGTAATTCCCGATCGTGTTAACGTCCATAAGCAGTGGGAGGTACATCAATTTCACTAAGATATTGCTCGTATCCGGCATCAAATGTGCCCCTAAGCTTATCAAAATATAAGCCCGAGTATACTGGTTAACCAAATGGGGTGGGGCATTTGCGGGAAGCTCCTCCCACTCAGTCAATTGGTCTATAATCCACTTAATAAACAATCTACCATCTTTCAAGTCTGATTCAAGTGGTTGAATCCCAAGTAACTCGTGGCATAATTGACACCATTCCGATTTCTGCCTATTGGTTTGGGAAATAATCACAGGTAGCTGGTCTATAGGAAGGCCACATAACATGCCAACATCCTCAAGGGTGATGGTCATCTCCCCAACTGGCAAATGAAATGTGTGCGTCTCTGGACGCCATCGCTCAACCAAAGCCTCTAGCAAATGCCAGTCATATTTGAAATGACCTAGTTTATATACACCGTAAAATCCAACCTCTAAAAGTTTCTCCTGTATCCTAACATCCAATTTTTTTGGGAGATCCGGACCACGCCTAAATCTAATACTCTTAACATCTTGTTGAGCCCAAATATAATTTGATCGGTGTTTATCTTGCCATTTTAATACATAGGTGTCTAACCGCCCGGGATCAACAAATGGTTGGTTTTCATGATATTGGTCCATCTGAAAACACAAAACAAAACAATTAAACTAAAATTCAATTTTAAAAAAATTGCTGGTCCGTTAAATACTTAACTGAAAATGGGCAATTTTCTGGCGGTTTAGTTAAGTTTTTGACAGAAAATGGCATTTTTTGAAAAAAAAAGACACAACCGCTAACTATTAAACTATAATTCAGTAAAAAAGAGGGGCTGTTCGTTAAAACTTTAACAGAAAGACGCAAAATCGGTTAAATTTCTGAAAGTTCAGTTAAGTTTTTGACAAAAAGTGGGCATTTTTGTTAAATTTCTGATGAAATTCATATAATGTCAAGTTTCAGTGAAAAAAGGGCTGATTCGTTAAATATTTAACTGAAAAAGGGTAATTTTCTGACAGTTTAGTTATGTTTTTGACAGAAAGTGGCATTTTTTTTGATAAAAATACACTATTGTTAAATATTAAACTATAATTCAGTAAAAAAGAGTGGCTGTCTGTTAAATATTTAACAGAAAGACGTAAAATCCATTAAATTTCTGACAGTTCAGTTAAGTTTCTGACAGAAAGTGGGCATTTCTGTTAAATTTCTGACGAAATTCATATAATGTCAAGTTTCAGTACAAAAAGGGCTGGTCCGTTAAATATTTAACTGAAAAAGGGCAATTTTTGACGTTTAGTTATGTTTTTGACAGAAAGTCGCATTTTTTTTGACAAAAATACACTATTGTTAAATATAAAACTATAATTCAGTAAAAAAGAGGGGCTGTACGTTAAATATTTAACAGAAGGACGCAAAATCCGTTAAATTGCTGACAGTTCAGTTATGTTTCTGACAGAAACTGGGCATTTTTGTTAACTTTCTGACGAAATTCGTATGTTAATGTCAAGTTTCATCAAATTTTAACCAATAACCTATTGTTAAAATAATACAACATCACAAAAAATTAAAATGTATTATCAAATTAAAAGAAACTCAACAAATTAGCATATTCTAATTTCATCAAATTGTAACAAACACATAAATATACATAAACTCATATTCTAATTTCATCAAATTGTAACAAACACAAATTAACATATTCTAATTTCATCAAATTTCTGAATAATACTAACCTTTTGATTTCAAAAACGTAACTGCGAGTAACGTTTTTAGAATATTTTCCCCGATTCCCTCTTCTCAACAAGATCTTTGATTTTTCGGCAGAAATTGACAACTGATAGATAGTGATATAGAGATAGAGATACAGAGATAGAGATGCAGAGATAGAGGAAGACAGTAGGCTGGAAAGAAGGGTTTAAAGGGGAGGGGGTGTCGGTGAGTGGGGTGGGTGGGCGGTGTGGTCAAAAAAGCATTAATTGAAAACGGCAATGGCAATGCCGATTTTGCCAGAAGTCGGCAATGGGAATGCCATTTTCTGCCTCTTTGTCAGCCATGTCCCCCTTCCCTTTTAATCCCCTCCTCTTAATCTCTCAAGCTTAATTAACCCAATTAACCCTTGTTGGGAAAATGTGTAAATCTGTGAAGGAAATTTAAGAAATTGCACGTGTTTCTTAAATAAAAACCATTTGTTGATTAAATAATGACTTCTACATGTTAGTAATAAATTGGTGTGTCCAATTTATGTAATGAAAAGTAGAAGTTGAAATGCTCAAAAAAAAAAATAAAAAATGAATGGGTGAGTTGGGAAGGGTAACTATCCCACATGAAAAGGGAAGGGAAAATTCACTAGGCTTCTTCCTTGTAAAAGAGTATCCCCTTCCTTGTAAAAGGGTATCCTAAATGGGATAAAGAGGGAAATAATGTTCTAAGACCATTTGTGGGTAAAGTCAAGTGAACTTGTCCCACATTGGTTTAGAATAAAAATGTGAGCTAGTTTAAATACAATTGACCATTGGTATGGGTTAAGATTGTGTAGACTAGAGGCTCTCTCTCGCGCCCGGGTGCGCAGGGGAGGGTGCAAATTTAGTTGGAAATTTGTCGATTTATGCCTTGGACCGCCGGACTCATGTGTGCGCGACCTGCGGACACGAATGCAGCTCCGAAATGGCCTAGGCATGCAAGCTCACTTTTTATTTATTTTTTCCGTCCCCAATTTGAATTTTTCGGCTGGAACAGTTTGTAACAGCAGAATATAGCCATTCATTACAGGATTATTTTGTAACAGTCAAAATTAATTCTATTGATTTCAGTTTTAATTGTGTGATTAATTGGAACTTTTTGAGCAGTTTAAAATGGTGTTCTTGACAGCCATTTCAGACACACAGAACAACAATCTCTCACCCTCTTGCTTTAGCGTTTTCCTTGGCCCTCTTGCTCTTTCTTGGTGACTTTTTCCGGGCACTTTGACGTTCGCCGGAGACACTATTGTGCAGCCGTTGTCCGGTCCGTCCGTTGTATCCTGGGAGACAGGCGTCCAACGTATCCTCAAGCACAACACCGGTGAGGGGACGAATTTGTCTTAAGGACAGTGTTGGTTTACACGACTCGGACAAACCCAACAATTTTGTTTTCCAGCTTTCTGTTTTCTGTTTTTGTAATCTCTGTAATTTCTGTTTCTTATTCGATATTCGGTGTAATATTTCTAACAACCCTAACCCAGAAAAGTGAAATTGGCATTGGCAATGCCGACTTCAAGCCAAAAACGTCACTTCCAATGCCGACTTCAAAGAAAGTGGTCATTTTGGTACATAAATTTTCCCTAGTGTCATTTTGGTACATATGAATTCAAAATGGAATTATTTGAAAAAAATTCCACATGATTATATATGAATTTCGCCACCAAATTGTACAAAAAATTATCCATTAAAATAAAATTGGACACTCGTTTAGGGACGGTAGTATGAATTTCATTCATGGCATATAAAAAAAATTAAAATGTAATTACACTTGTTGAGTACCAAATAAACAATTTTAAAGTCGTAATCTAAGATCAACCAGCTGGAATCGAACTAATTTCAATCAGACCTGAGAAAAGGTGAATAAGAACAGAAAATTAGGTGTAAAAGATGAAGGCTTTGTAAGGACATGGCTTGCAACACAAGTCATTTAGACTTCCATTCATAAAGTTATGATTATAATATTAAATTATAAAGTATAGTTGATAATAAAATGTGTAGAATTCCTAGATATATATTACCTAATTGTAATGGGCAAAAGGGTAATTTATTATCATAAAGCTTGAAAGGGTGTGGTCCCTAAATGAAATGTCACCAAGTCTACTATATAAAAGGCATTCCATCAACCCTTAAGACTACTCCATTATTCATTAGTACTCTCTCTATAAATCTTCATTAAGTGTTAAAGAAGTAAAGAGGAAAGACATTTATCATTTAGAAGAGCATTCTCCCTACATCTTCTTCTTGTTCTTCATTTCTCCCTACATCATCCATGGATTCAACAGGTATATATTTTATCGCTTCCGCTTCATCTCTTCCTCAATCTTATTCTAAAGTGAGTGTGGCATTCAGGGATTAAAATTATTCCATCAATTGGTATCAGAGCCCCGTTCATCTTTAGTTTAAGTTTGAGTTCTTGTTTTAAAAAAAGCTTTATGCTTTAACTATGATTCATTTTCCCTGTTGAATCTTAAGGTATTTGATGTTGATTAGGGACTCTAATTCGTTCATAGAGCACTGATAATCATCATCTAAAATTCAGAAAAGGTTTGAAAGTTTTGTTCAATAAAACTAAATGGTTCAAGTGTGACTATCCCTTCATAACATGGTTTTATGTTTTCGTGCATACCATGTGGATCTACTCACTTGATTCCATTAATTTTAAGGCAAGATTATCCCTAAATAACATGGTTTTATGTTTTAAGGACATACCATGGGGATCTACTTGCAATTCATTGATTTTGGGAAAGTTTGAACAAAATTCAGAAGTGCAGAAATCGTCTTGATCGGCCGAGTCCTTTGTTTAGAGCGGCCGAGCGTATGAAAAGGCGCGATCTGCTCGGCCGAGTCTTGGGATCTGCTCGGCCGAGCACATGAACAGGCGCCAAAAATGGCATAAACCGGTCGGACCTTTGGTCGAGTTCGGTCCGGTTCTCTTGACTACCCGGTCGGGTTTTTGGTTTTGCCCGGTCGGACCAAGACTTGCGCGGCCGAGGATTTGGTTTTGCACAGTCGAGCATTGTATGTCAAATAAGGCAATTGTTTCTGATTAAGGTGCTCGACCGAGCACATCATAAGACTCGGCCGAGCAGCTCGGTCGAGCGTTTTGTTTAGAGCGGCCGAGCATAATGTGACAAATTGACCAAAACATTCTGATTAAAGGTGCTCGGCCGAGCACATCATATGACTCGGCCGATCAGCTCGGTCGAGCGTTTTGTTTAGAGCGGCCGAGCAGTTACTGTTCACAGGTTTTGGACTTTTCTAAGTTTTGCACTATTTTGCTTTTCCCTTGGAACAAAACCTACATTATTTCAAACCTAAAAAGTTATGATTAATTATATGCTTTGACAATTTTATTCATTGTTTAAATAATATTGTCGCCTAAGTGATTTACGTTATTTAAACCCTTAAATTGTAAAGTGTTGGATGTTTAAGTTAATATGTGAATGACTTGAATTTTCCAAAGAAGATCTTGACATTTGACTAAACTTAGGCATTCATGTGGTAACAAATAAAATGAACATTAAGATATTTTCTTAGGTACTTATGTCGGCCCAAAGGATGATTAAGTATTTATTAAAATATAAGTTCAAATTACTTGTTACCTAAGGCAATCATTTATGAGTCAACTCGCAATCCAAAGATTAGTTTTGATGTCATGTTGATTGTCTTATTGATGGATTTCGTTGATATAATTAATCATTTTTCATTTTGTAGTTTCTTATTCATGTTTTTGTTTTCATTCTTTTTTGTTCTCAAAACCCAACAGATTTACTTATTGCTTCATCCGTGATTACTGCTATGAGTACTTTACCGATGCTTAACGGGACTAATTTTAAAACTTGGAAAAATAAATTGATGATGATCTTAGGCTATATGGACATAGATCACGCATTAAGGGAACCGTTTCCTCTTCCTCTTTCTGATATAAGCACTCAAGAAGATTGCTTAAATAATGAGAAGTGGGAACGCTCCAACCGCGTGAGCCTAATGATCATGAATATAGTTGTCCCGGAGAGCATTTTAGACGGTGTCTCCAAGGACGTTGATGCTAAAACATTCCTTGATATGATTGAGGGATGTTTGGCATCTACCTCTTCTCATGGGACAAAAAGAAGAGGGAAGGACATTGCGGTTGCAAGTAAAAAAAAGCGTAAGGGATCATCCAATGATCATAAAGAAAATAAATGCTTCTTTTGCAAGGACCTTACACATATGAAGTTCGACTTCCCTAAGTATCACGCTTGGCGTGCTAAGAAAGGTATGTCATTTGGTCTTGTTTGTATTGTATTAAGGCTAAATTTGGTTTCAATCCCTACATATACATGGTGGTTGATTTTGGTGCAACAACTCACATAAGTATGTTTGTGTAGGATTGCATGAAATACCGAAGTCCTGGAGAAGATGAAGGATTCATCTATATGGAAGCCGGGATCCGGTTGACGTTTTAGACATAAGGACTCTTTTTCAGTTATTGTTAAGTACTAAGTATTGTTTGTATAAATAATACATTTGTTGTACCGTCATTTGAACGGTATTTAATATATATATATATATATCACAATATTGAATAAAGAAGGTTATTTTGTTCATTTTGTGATCTTTATTTTTTAAATTCCAAGGTTGTTGGTACTAGTACTTTAATAAAACAAAAACTAGAAAGCAAAAGTTATCAAGTAAATTTTATTTTCATTAAAGACATAGGCATTTGGGTCATATTTCCAAGAGGAAAATTGATAAGCTTATGTTGAAGAAAAATCTTAAACAAACTTGATAATTTGGAAAATACTTTTGCATTAAATGCCTTAAAGTAAATTTACAAACATTATAGTATTCTCGAGAGCATCAAGTGTCTCAATGAACTAATGCATTCGGATATTTGTTGGCCATTAATTATTCCTTCATGGAAAAGGTCAACAATAGTTATTATGTTCAAAATGACTTACTCTTAGTTTGAATACATTTATTTGCTTCATAAAAATATTGAGTTTGGACGTTGTAAAAGTCTTATAAAGACAAAGTTGGAAATCAACTTTGAAGACTATTAAGAACATTAGGGTCATTCATGATGGTGTATACATCTTTGGAATGATTGTTAAAAGGAACAACGTCTAAGTCCTTTTTACTCGCTATTTTAAAAGAGTGTGGGATTATCTCTCTCTACATTGAGCTGGGTACGCCTAGCATGAATATTGTAATAGAGACATATTGAAATACTTAAGGATATGGTAATAAGTATGTTTTATACTTCTCTTGCCTCACTCATTATGGGCGATACGTTAAAGCCGCAACCTTTATTCTCCTTAAAGCTCCCTCTAAGGCTACTAATTTAAACCCTTAATGATTTAAGGACGCGTTCCTTATTCGTCCTTAAATCATATTCATTTATGGGGTTGTCTAGCATAAGGATAGACTTTATAAGTCTACTAAGGGCAAGTTAGACGTAAGATTATTAGTAGTTATTCATGGGGTAAGCCGAGAGAACAAGGGATATATAAATTTTACAACCCGAAAGTTAGAACGTTTTGAAAAACGAGAAATGCTAGGTTCTTTTAAGGATGTTGAATTTAGTGGGAGAATTTGGAGTAAATATTTTGAATTTGAAAAGGAAGAGGAATTCATTTGTATGGAATCCATTTATAGACCACTTCCCATAGTTCCAATTGGATATCAAGTTTTGAACTTGACATTCAAGAAGAACATACAATTCAAAATAAATATGATTTCCCTATAAATATTGAACAACATGGAAATGTTGATCATAAGAAGGAAATTCAACAACCTCAAAATTAGTAAGAACCGGTGCCCTTATAGAGATCAAATAGAGTAAGAAGGAATGCAATTCCGGATATTCATTAAGTGTATCTTGTCGAGAATAAAGGACACTTAGGTATAGTGGGAGATAATCTATTTATCTTCCATAAAACCATCAATAGTCCTAATTCTCATAAGAAGATTAATGCCATTAATAAAGAGTTACAATCTTTTGAAATAACAACGTTTGGGATCTTATTTCATTACATAAGGATGTGAAACCTATAAATGGGTCTCTAAGACCTAAAAGGATTCACAAAGTAATGTTGAAAGATATAAAGCCCATCCAGTTGCTAAAGATTTTAACTTATAAGAAAGGTATTGATTATAAAGAAAGAAACACTTTTCCGGTATCTTCTAAAAGCTCCTTAGGATCATTATGGCACTAGTAGCACCTTTGATCTTAAGCTTCATTAAATGGATATTAGAGAAAACTTTTCTTAATGGAGACATTAAGGAAACTATCTATATGGAGAAATTCATTTATGAACTTAAGTAAAACTTCTCATTAATGATATTTAGAATTTAACCAAGTCATTCTTTCATTTGTTTTGAAATGAATCTTGGTACATATTAAGTATACCATAAGTTCAGTGGGAGTAAATTTATAATTTTGGTCTTATATATGGATGATGATTTTGCTTGCTAGTAATGATATGAACCTTATTAAGGAAACTAAGAAATTTCTTATTTGAAATGAAAGATCTTGGTAAGGCATCTTTGTATTAAGAATCAAAATTCACCGTGATCGCTCACGAGATGTTTTAGGATTATAACAAAAGGCCATATGGAAAGGTATTACAAAAGGTTTAGCATGCAAAACGGTAAACCACATGACACCCCTAATTTTAAAGGAGACATTCTTAGTCTCAAACAGTGTCCTAAAGGTAAATTTTGAATCCAAGTATATGGAAAATTTCCTCTTTACATCAGCAGTAGGAAGCTTAATGTATATGTATATCTTACATTTAATGTTGGGATGCTTGGTCAATACCAAAGCAATCCGGAAAGAACATTAAGTAGCAGCCAAAAGAATGATAGAAGTATTTACAAAACACTAAAGAACTACATGCCTATGTTTTGAAGTCGGATCATCTTGAGATCATTAGGTATTCCGACATTAGTTAAATATATGGCTGCATATGTTTTAATGGATTGTAATTTGTCAAAACAAGTGTCGAAAGACCAATTAAGAAATGACTATCAGGTAGCAGTTCTGTACTCTAACAAGAGTTTATGGATTTAGACATTAATTATCTTGTTATAAAGAAAAGAGTACAACATGAACGAAATGAATACAACTTATAGAAACAAACTCTATTTAGAGGATCCATTTATGAAAGAGTTATCATCTTCAGTGTTTCACGAGCATGTTGCTCATATGTGTGTAACAACTTTTGATAACATTTAGTATAGTGGGAGTTTGTGTTGTTCTTTCATTAGTTGTTCTATTATTTAAAGTTTTGATCTCATTTGGTTAAGTTGGACTAGTTGGAAGAATATGTATATATTCATTATGATTTCATGCTACACATCTATACTTTTGATCTATGTCATTTAGTTGGATTTATATACGTGATTATTGTGGGTTTAGTTGCGAATCAATTACAACGACTGCCCCTTTAGTCCTATACTTGTATGGCTAATGGACGAGATTGTTATAAATGACGATAAAGTGCGCACATAAGGGTTGTCATTTGTGTTATGTTCATAATTTAAAGGAAAGACTTTGTTTTGCAACCCAAGTGGGAGATTGTAAGGACATGGCTTGCAACACAAGTCATTTAGACTTCCATTCATAAAGTTATGATTATAATATTAAATTATAAAGTATAATTGATAATAAAATGTGTAGAATTCCTGGATATATATTACCTAATTGTGATGGGCAAAAGGGTAATTTATTATCATAAAGCTTGAAAGTGTGTGGTCCCTAAATGAAATGTCACCAAGTCTACTATATAAAGGGCATTCCATCAACCCTTAAGACTACTCCATTATTCATTAGTACTCTCTCTATAAATCTTCATTAAGTGTTAAAGAAGTAAAGAGGAAAGACATTTATCATTTAGAAGAGCATTCTCCCTACATCTTCTTCTTGTTCTTCATTTCTCCCTACATCATCCATGGATTCAACAGGTATATATTTTATCGTTTCCGCTTCATCTCTTCCTCAATCCTATTCTAAAGTGAGTGTGGCATTCATTGATTAAAATTGTTCCATCAGGCTTGGCTTAGATATTCATTTGGCCCTTTTCAAAAGTTTTAACCTTTTTCTTTTTTGGAACGTAAAATTTAAAAAAAATTTTTTACTCTCTCTGTCCCTAAATGAGTGTCCATTTTAAAAAAATCTTTGTCCTAAAATGAGTGTTTTTTTTTTAAGCATAACTTTGTCCCTAAATGTTTTTTTTCGAAAAAAATTTCACCGGTCTCTTTATACGTGCAAAACTAAATGTTTGGAAAGGAGATTATAAGATTATATATGAATCTTTGTCACCATAGTGTACAAATAGTTGACATTTTCAGATGTCCCTTAAAATGAAATTTGGACACTCATTTAGAGACAGAGGTAGTAACTTTTAACCTTCGTAATTTAATACTCCATGGTGGTATTATATAAATTGATGATGATTTGATATGATATCAAACTCTGATTCTGACAAAATTATGTTTTTAAAGAGTCCAAATCTTCTGTACCATTTTGTGTGCCATTTCATGTGCCACAAGTGATCTAATGGCTCACAATCGTTAAGAGTGGTATTATTGTAATATTATGCAATCATGTGAACGGTTAGATTATAAGTGGTACATGGAGTGACACACAAAAGTGGTACAGGAGATCTCGACTCGTTTTTAAACTACACCTATTTTGCATATCTTACTAGAAATTTAGTGTATGTCATGATTTCACATACACTCTCTGCCGCCACGTTTGGTTGTCCCAAATTATATTATATTGTGCATAATTGCACTGCTCCCTCCGTTCCCTTTCCGTAGTTATCGCTATTTATTTTTATTTTGGACGTTCCATACTTATTGCTACTTACTTAAAATGTTCAATTTTCTCTCTCTTATTCACTCACAATAACTATCCACCAACTTATTTTCTCTCTCCTACCCATTCACAATACTTACTTTTTCAACATAATTCCTTAATCTCCGTACACTTCCGTTTAGTAGCAATAAGAATGGGACGGGGGAGTATTTGTTTACTCCCCAAATGCATGATAGCCATGGTTGGGCATGTTTGTTATTAATTTTAACATTATCAATAAAACTTAACAAATAAATTTGAAACTATGCACAATATAATATCACTAGACACAACAATGGACTACTCCTTCGGTCCCATACTTATCGCTACTTATTTTCATTTTAGGCGTCTGATACTTATTGCCACTTACCCAAAATATTAACTTCTCTCTGCTATCCACAATTATCCACTAACTTATTTTTTCTCTCCTACCCATTCACAATATTTATTTTTCCAACATATTTTCTTAATCCCCGTGCACTCCCATTTAGTAGCAATAAGGATTGATATTTTCTTAATCCCCGTGCACCCCCCATTTAGTAGCCCATTTAGTAGCAATAAGGATTGATATAAACGTGGAGACTAAACAAATGATCAATCATGAATAATATAATGATTCTTTTCAAATTAACGTAGAAGGAAGACCATTAAGCCAAACATCATGATACAGTGGCAAAATTAACAGAAATAAAGTCCAGGCAAATCTATAGGTAACTCCAAAATATAGTGACGGATTTCCTATTTTCCAATATCATGCCAAGTGTTTTTCTTGTAAATTGTATAATCAATGAAACCAAATAAAGAAATAATACTCCATCCGTCACACTTTAACTTATAAAAATTGTAGGAGATTTTGGGGAAAACTAGTTCACATTCATCAGTTATAAAAATTCTTGTTCATTAATATACGAATTAAGCGTTTTAAAGCCTAAACTCAATGTTTTAAGGTTGTTTAAAATTGATTCACTATTTTAAAGCCTAAACTCGCTATTTTAGAGTGCAACTTTATATTCGAAATTTAAAAATATAGGGGTTATATAATCATTCTCCATTGATAAAGTTGACAACCGGTGGCAGTGAAACGAAACCAAACCTTATGTGAGTGAGGCAGTGAAATTAACCCAAAAAAAAATCCAATTAACCATATTTAACAACATTCCTTTGGCCTGATCTCTATTCCTTGAACTATAAGACCTTCTTTACTGTTGCCAGCCTTCACCTCCTTCAAACTCATCTTGATTTCCACATCTTCATCACTACTCTTGTTGAAATACTGACCCAACTCAACCTCAAGCCATCCGTCTCTTCTTTCCTTGGGATAAATCATATCCGCTTCTCCACCTTGTCCTGAATTTTCAGGTTCCAAAACAGCAAACCGAGCCTCAGTTTCCTCCCCAATCATCCCAACAGAAACCTCTGCTGGTAAGGCTGGATTATAATCACTATTCAAGTCAAAGCCAGAGGCGTAGTCGGTTAACTTGTACACAAAATATGCTGCATAGTTTGTGTCGGGGGACAAGAGGGAAGTACTAATGCTGCCATGAATTTCAAGCCACCAAACAAGTAATAGCTCAGCTACCTCCTCAAACCTGCTTTTGCAACTCCACAATTATAACTAGTCTCTGGAATTTACAAGTTAGAAGTGAAAATGAAGATTACAAACCTAGCATCTGGTAGCGAAATCCATTCCCAATAATCTGGTGTGTCACCCCAAACGATATCGAGATTCCTTGCAGCTAGCATGTAGCATTTCTTCCCACTCGATTTCTCCAATGAAAAACTCTATGCAAATTAAATATTGAGAACTAATGAGAGATGCAGAAGCAATAATAAAACAATAAACTTTGTTCGTATTTCGTTGTGTGCTTCTCTGAATCATCAAATAGGCTACGTACTTGAGCTCTAAGTCAAGAAAGTACTCATTTTTGTTTAGAACGTATTTACTTAACATAACATATGTTCTAATACTATTAAGTATTAACTAAAAACTAAAATTTCACACTATTTTATTTTCGCAAGTTATGAACTTAAAAAAAAAAAAAAGAAAAAAAAAAGCAGTTTTGTAGAAGCAATATGCAGAAAGCTCAGAGAAGTTGGAAGATGTTGGAAGATATTTGCTATGAGCTATCCCCATTTTTTTATTTTTTTTTTGAAGTATACTACTTTTAAGGGATATTCTTATTTGAAGCAAGACTTGAAGCAAAGCTGTTGGAGATGTTGGAAGATATTTGGTGTTGAAATTGCACCATTTTAGAGGGATAGTGCAATTTTTGCACCAAACTGTTTGTTTGAGATGACCTAAATGGTGCTTTAAAAAAATATATTAGAATTTTATGAAAATATCCTACTTTTCATTTTATTTTTAATTGTATCAAAGTTCAATAAAATTGATGAATTTTTTTTTTTTCAAATAATGACAGTTTATTTTGGGGCGGAGGAAGTTCATTATGTTCTGCGATAATCCCCTCCTATCTTTTCCTCTCTACCAAAAAAAAAAAAAGATAATCCCCTCCTATCCAGTTCTTGCCAAGTACCCCCCAAAAAAAATAAAAAAATAAGAAAAATCATACAGGACAGTTTAAGCCAAAAGGTTGTTACGAGTTTAAAATTCACCCATGTTAAAAGAATATAAATCTAATCAATATGGATTGGAAATCATCTTGCCCAATTATTTAAGTTTTTTAATACTCTACTTAAATGAGTGTCCATTTACAGGAAATTTTTATCCCAAAATGAATGTCCATTTTGATCATAACTTTGTCCCTAAATGTTTTTATTCGTTTGTAAAGAGGATCACATGATTATATATGAATTTCGCTACCAAATTGTACAAAAAATTGTCCATTAAAATAAAATTAGACGCTCGTTTAGGGACGGTAGTATGAAATTCATTCATGGCATATCAAAAAAATTAAAAGGTAATTACACTTGTTGAGTACCAAATAAACAATTTTAAAGTCGTAATCTAAGATCAACCAACTGGAATCGAACTAATTTCAATCAGAACTGAGAAAAGGTGAATAAGAACAGAAAATTAGTATACCTTGATACCGCCGTCGATGATGAGGGGGTGATCGGAAAGATGGAGATACAGGTCTTTTCTGGAGGAGAAATCCGGAAGGGATGAGGGATTGATTGATCGAGCAATGATGTGGCGGTAATCAGACGGTAGAAATTTATCCCAAACGGCGTCTGATTCAGCTGCCGAGTGAAAGAGTTTGGATACGAGTGAGAACTGGCCAGCATCGCGTGGGGTGGTTAGCGAGATCACGTCGGCGATGCAACCCTCCGGCAGCTCGTAGAACCCACTTTCACTATTCCCATTCATTTCCGTTTCTTCTCCTTCTTCTTCTCTCTCTCTCTCTCCCTCTCCCTCCCTAGATTCTTCACAATGTCAATAACCAAGTTTCGGCAAAATTAGGTGTAAAAGCATAAGGCTCGGCTTACACACCCGTAAAACTTACGAATACACTCGTACGGTGCATTACAGTGTTGTACCATCTAAAATTTAAAGAATACTACGGGTGTATTCATAAGTTTTACGGGTGTGTTTAACAACACCCTTTCAAAAGTTTTAACCTTTTTCTTTTTGGAACCTAAAGTTTTAACTTTTTTTTAAAAAAAAAAAAAAACTTTTAACCTTCGTAATTTAATACTCCATGGTGGTATTATATAAACTAGTTTTACACCCGTGCGATGCACGGCGATATTATTCCCTTATGTTGTTATTCACTTTTTTTCAATCAAAAGTGAATAAATTAACACCAAATTTCCTCCATTTATATTTAACTCTACTTTTACTATATCTTCCCGAATTGAAAAAAAAAGGAAACGTTTTTATCTACACACAAAAAATGTAATGTTGCAAGAAATGTTGTTTAATGTTTTTCTAAAGTTAAAAAAGTTTTGCAGGAAAAAAGAACATACTAATAATAAAATTAAAGTAGGTTAGCCATATTAGTAATAATTAGAAGTAACAAATATATCCCAACTCAAATTAGTCTTTACCCGCGGCATGATTGCACGAAACCACACTCATTAACCGTATTTACCACATCCAACGTCAGTGCCAAAATTGCTCTATTTTCATAATTGAGCAATTAAGAAAACAAATTAAAATACCTTTATATATTGTGGCAAACTTTCTTGAATACAACATTTTCTGTGTATGATTGACTGCCCAAGAATTTCCTCACACATTTCTTACATGTCAACAATAGTAGCAATATATACATAATTATTTTTTACTAAAAACACTAAAGCACAAACACACAGTCACACTCACACAGTAGGATTTAACAAACACTTTTCTTCATTGACAAAGGATATTACAAACAACCTTCTCCATACTATAAGGAGATACGTCACCTAACTTCTCCATTACTAAGAGGAGGGTCTATACTGTTGGGTATGCACATTATAAACCACTCCTATTACCTAGATTTGATTGATCCCATAACCTTATTTTACTTTTTATGGACTTTAGGTTTTATTGTAAGAAGTTTTACAACCATTAGTTAGTCCATTAGTTTAGCCTTAGAAATCAGTCAAATTTTGAATGCTGCTGCTGCTGATATGGTGAAAATGGCTAAGTCTGCCTACCGCAAGGTTTTTGTCGACCGCATGGTTTTTGGCGACCGCATGGTTTTTGACGACCGCATGATTTTGACGACCAAAATCCTTGCTGATTACAAGGTTACCTCAATCTTGTCTGACCGCAGACCAGCTATCACACAACCAAGTGAAGTCCAAGAAACGACAAGTTTGATTTAATCGTTGCAAAATCAAATTTGAATTTGGTCGTTAAGTCTGGTACAAGATAGTACATCTTGCCCACTAACTTCTGCAACTACAAGACAAAGATATGAGCTCCAATCTTGAATATGAAGCTCATCATCTTCCAACAGCTATTTCTCAACCCAAGCTATAAATAGACCTTGAACTATTGAAGAGTGCTGAGATTCAAAGAGAGAAATTGCTGTCGAAATACTTGGTGATTGAAGATCATACTCAAGATTTCCAGAATCATTGAATCTTCAAGCTTTCGCCCTCAAATCTTCAAAGATCCCCAGCAAGCCTTCAAGAACATCAAATCTCAAGCCCAGCAACACTTAAAGATTCATTAGGCTCTCAATCATTTAGATTATATAGAGCTCTTGATTCGTTACACACACACACCCCGATTGATCAATCACATAGATTGCATCATTAGGGATACACCGGTCTAAGTCTAGGATTTGTTCTTCATAGAAAGTAGGAATTAATTCAAATCTTCATCTTTGTAATTTGTACTCAAGAGAATTAATATATCCTCCATTCAAAATCCAAGACTGACCATCTTGGTAAAGGACGTAGATCTTTTAACAGATCGAACCTTTCCAAATCATTGTGTCATTTACATTCTGCTTTACTTTCTGCAATTGTTCTTATTGTTCATATTGACTTTGTTTGTCGTTTAGTGTTTTGATCTTTCCAGATACTCAAACGATTGTGATTGTGTTTGCTTACCTATTGCCTAAGTTACTACTTCTGACTACTTATCTTTTGCCAAAACTCACCGACACAAAACTTCATTTTCAACCTACCTCGTCTGTAACCTTTGCCGACCGCATATAGCCGACCGCAAGGTTACCTTGCCGCAACTTGCTTGCCGCATTTTGCTTACCGCAAATTGAATCTTTCAAACCTCTATCTTTGCCGACCGCAATATTTCCGACCGCAATATTGCTGACCGCACGGTTTGCTTACCTAGCAGTTTTTAAGTTTCAAAAACAACTCTACTTCGTTTTATCGAAAACTTCCGCTGTGCATTTTGCTTTGAACTAGTGGTTTTTACTTGACCACAAAACTCAATAGTAAGTACAAGGTTGAATTTTGAAAAAGGGTTGATAATTTTAAATAGGCTATTCACCCCCCCCCCCTCTAGCCTCTTTTCATACCCTTGTTGTGTCTTTGGGACCAACAAGTGGTATCAGAGCAAACACCTTTATAAAACTTCTGTTTTTCAAGCTTAACAGCTTGGGTGCCGATTCAAAATGGCAAGTCAGAAAACTATGGCAACGGTTAACTTCACTCACGTTCCAGCGTTCGACGAAGACAACTTTGACGTATGGAAGCACAGCATTCTAACTCAATTCTACTCCATGGATGAGCAACTTGGTGATTGTCTTACCATTGGACCATATTTCCCAATGAAAGCTAATCCGGATCCAGAAACAAACGATACCATACCGACAATCAAGAAACCAAAAGCTGAATGGACCGATGAAGAGAAAAGACTAGTTGGAATGGATGTGAAAGCAAAAAGTATACTCACAAGTACTTTAAATACGTCTCAGCGTCGACAAATCATGGAATGTGCTACAGCAAAAGATCTTTGGGATGCAATTGAAGATTACATCGAAGGAGATCAAGCGTGCAAGGAAAGCAAAAGATTTGCAATTCAAAGACGTTTCAACAACTTCGCTAAGATCCCCGGTGAATCACTAAGAGCCACTTACGATCGTTATTGTGAGATTGTAAGTACATATACAGCACTTGGAAAGAAGCTTACCAAGAAAGAAATCAATGTCAATTTTCTTGCTGCTCTTGGTTCTCAATATCTTCACAAAGGAAATACTCTTGAAGATACCAAGCTTCTAGATGATATGTCTCTCAGAAGCCTCTACGCCAATCTCAAAGTTTTTGATATCAAGCTCCACAACATTGAAGAGATGGAAGGAAAAACTAAGAGTTTGTCGTTGGTCGCTAAAAAGGAAGAAGTGATCGAAGAAGAAGATCCCAAAATCTCCACATCTGAGTTACTAGATATGGACGACGACGACTTTGCTATGTTCGTGAAAAGATTTCAAAAATTCAGAAAGTCAGCAAGGCCCGGATCATCAAGCAAAGCTCCTGCAAGGTTTTCAAGGAGCAGCTCAACAAGTAAGAAAGAGTACTCTAACTTCTCCAAGAAGAAAGAGGATCTCGTTTGTTTTAATTGCAGGAAACCCGGTCATTTCGCATCAGAATGTCCAATCCCCAAATTCGAGTACATGAAGAAGAAAAGCAACTTCACTCCTAGATACTCAAAGCAAAAGGGAATGGTCGCTGAAGAGGACTCTGCCACAAAAGAGTTAGCTACCTGGATAGAGTCAGACTCTGATGAAAGCGACGAGGATTCTGAAGAAGGTCACATTTGTTTGGTCGTTCATTCCGATGATGAGGATGAAAATAAAAATCGTCGCTCACCAAATGCAAAACCTAAACGGATAAGCTATACAGCTGATGAACTTGCTGAAAAGGGATTCCTAACTCCAGTTCAAAGGAATGGCGATCTTCTATTTTCTAGATGTGATGTAAGTGCAGCAAAGAAGGCTCAATACAATCCCAAAGTGAAGGAAGTTCTGCTTACCACTCCAGAAGTCAAGTTTGATATTTCTCCCAACGAACATGAAAAGATGTTTATGAAAGCTGAACAGGTAATTAGTAAGTTTGCCGGCATGAAGGAAGCTTTAGCACTTTCAACTGAAGAGATTTCCCAGCTTAAGACGGAGAAAACTCTACTAAGATCTGAACTCACCCTCCTTAAGGAGCAGATCAAGAGCATGACTCCTCTTACTGATCGAAACCGTTTCTTAGAAGAACAAAATGTCATATTTAAAGTTAAAAACGATGAATTGGTTGCTGAGATAAATGACCTCAAACGGATCACTAATGAGTGGACCAATTCTCGTGTCACTATGGAACAAATATTAGAATCCCAAAAGTCTAGTGGTGATAAAGAAGGCTTGGGATTCCAAACTAGTGACAACTTTAAATGTGCATCTTGTTGTGAAAGAGATGAGAAATTTACCCAGCAAACTTTGGATGAGTTGAAGGCTAAACATCATGTTTCAAAGGGTGTAGGACAAGAACCAAAGAAGAAACTAGTGTTCAATTATGTCTATCCTAAGAAGCAAACTGGCAAGGCAAAGTTGAAAGGTATTGCCATGGATGAACCTGCTGCTGCAGCAAGCACCAGCAAGGTCGCTGAATCATCTTACCGCAGTCACTTACCGCACGGTCTGTCGACCGCATCTAAGAAGTTGGCTACCGCAAGAAAACCAACGACCGCGGGCAGTGGTAAGACGGCAAAGTTCAAGTGGATGAATTTTGTAAAGGCGACCTCGTCCATACCAGTAAATGATGTTGTGCTGAAAACTTCAACGAAATTTGTTAACCCTCAGTTGGGTGGCTTCCACCATTGTTCTGTGTGTGATGATTATGGTCATAAGGCTGCTGAATGTCTTTTAAGATTCACACCCAATCCTAGAAGGTTTAAACCACCTTCTGTGAGGCAAGTGTGGGTTGTCAAAAGCTGCTAATCTTTAGGACCCAAAATAATAAAGGGGACCTCGATCTTAAATGTTTATTTTGTAGGTCCTCTGCCTAATGGCCGGCCACTCCAATGAAACTACTAGTTTATGGTATCTCGACAGTGGATGCTCAAGGCATATGACTGGAGATATCAACCTTTTGGAAAGTGTCCGTAATGAAAAAGGTCCAGCAGTTACTTTTGGCGACAACAGCAAAGGAAAGACCATCGGTTATGGAGTCATCAGAAAAGGAAAAATAACAATCCAAGATGTTTCTCTAGTTACCGGTCTAAAACACAATCTTCTCTCAATCTCACAATTTTGCGACAAAGGATTGCAATGCCACTTTACTTCAACTCATTGTCTTATCAAGGATGGCAACTCCGGCGTCACTTTACTCAAAGGGATTCGTAAGAAAAATGTTTACATTGTTGATTTCAATTCTACTTGTATTTCTTCTAATCTCTGTTTTGTAGCAAAGAATGTTAGCGAAAATAGTTGGCTTTGGCATAAACGACTTAGTCACTTGAACTTCAAGTATCTCTCCAAGATTTGTAGAGATAATTTGGTTCGTGGTTTACCCAAAGTTGCTGACCACCACGATGAAAAGTGCTCAGCTTGTCAACTAGGCAAACAACCAAAATCGTCTTTCTCCAGCAAGACGACTCCGTCAACTTCAAGATGTTTGCAGCTGCTACATATGGATTTATTTGGACCTGTCACTACCGCAAGTATTGGAGGCAATAGATATACATTGGTTGTGGTAGACGATTACTCAAGATATACGTGGGTCGAAATGATGATCTCCAAAGACGATTGTTATGACATTTTGACCGCACTCTTAAGACAGCTCCAAACCCAAAAAGAAGACGACGTCGTCAGTGTTCGATCCGACAACGGAACAGAATTCAAAAACAACGGCGTCGCTCAATACTGTGACGACCATGGTATTGACCACAACTTTTCAGCTGCTGGAGTTCCACAACAGAATGGCGTTGTGGAAAGAAAGAACAGAACGTTGATTGAGGCAGGAAAAACGATGATTGCTGAATCGAAGCTACCTCAATATTTTTGGGCTGAAGCAGTCAACACAGCTTGCTTCACTCAAAATCGATCCCTCATTAACAAGACCTACAACAAGACTCCTTATGAACTTTGGAGAGGAAGAACCCCCAACATTGCCTATTTCAAGATATTTGGTTGCAAATGTTACATTCTCTACAACGGTAAAGAACATCGAGGTAAATTTGCTCCTAAGGCCGACGAAGGTATATTTGTTGGGTATGCTAAACACTCAAAAGCTTTCGTGTATTTAATAAAACCACTCTTAAGATAGTTGAATCTGTCCATGTTACTTTTGATGAACATTCTCTCCTTGAGCCACATATGGCTCCAAATGTTGCTGATGATTTTGTTGAGCTTAATGAGACAGGTTCTAGTCGACCACAAAATCAATCAACTCAAGGAAATCCTTCTACCTCAACTACTCCTCCACCTACCTCAAATGAAGCACCAGAAGCTACCGCATCTGCTGCTACCTCAAATGGAGCTGAAGTTGAAACACCCATCAATATTGAAGAACCAATCCCTCAACTTACCTATGATTGGGATGGCACAAATGATGTACCACTAGAAGATCTTCAACAACCATCAACTCAACCCGACCTACCACATGAAGTGCGCGAGGTCAGAGATCACCCAATTCAAAATATCATTGGTGACCTACATTCTGGTGTTCGAACAAGAAGATCAAATTATGATGCTCTTACCGCATTCATATCTCAAGTTGAACCCAAGAAAGTTGATGAAGCACTCCAAGACTCAAGTTGGGTTGTTGCTATGCAAGAAGAGCTCAACCAATTTGAAAGATGTAAAGTGTGGAATCTAGTTCCAAGACCTAAGGATCAAGGAGTGATTGGTACAAAGTGGGTGTTTAGAAATAAGATGGATGAGAATGGAAGCATCACAAGAAATAAAGCTAGGTTGGTTGCACAAGGATATAGACAAGAAGAAGGCATTGACTACGACGAAACGTTTGCCCCCGTTGCACGACTTGAAGCTATAAGGATATTTTTAGCTTATGCCTCTTACAAGAAATTCAAGCTTTATCAAATGGATGTGAAGAGTGCATTTCTCAACGGCGAACTTCAAGAAACCGTCTATGTCGCTCAACCACCCGGATTTGAAGATCCCAAATTTCCACATCATGTCTACAAACTTCAAAAGGCTTTGTATGGACTCAAACAAGCTCCACGAGCATGGTATGATACTCTATCAAAATTTCTTCTAGAAAAAGGTTTTAAGCGTGGTAAGATCGACACAACTCTATTCATTGCTAAATATCATGATCATACTTTACTTGTTCAAATTTACGTCGATGATATTATTTTTGGTTCTACTAATGAATTGTTGTGTAAGCGATTTGAAAAGTTAATGAAAAGCAAATTTGAGATGAGCATGATGGGAGAATTGACATTCTTCCTTGGACTACAAATTAAACAATGTGCTGAAGGCATCTTCCTCAACCAAGCAAAGTACACAAAAGATCTTATCAAGAAATTTGGACTTGAAAATGCAAAAGCATACGACACTCCTATGGCTACGGCAATAAGCTCGACAAAGACTTAAAAGGTAAAAAGGTTGATCAAACCTTGTATCGAGGTATGATTGGCTCTCTTCTCTACTTAACTGCTAGTAGGCCCGATATCATGTTTAGTGTTTGTGTCTGTGCTCGCTATCAAGCGGATCCTCGAGAAGCACATCTTATTGCTGTAAAACGTATTATTCGTTATTTATCTGGAACTATTAACCTTGGACTTTGGTATTCCAAAGATTCAAATTTCAATCTTATAGGTTACTCAGATGCAGATTATGCAGCATGTACCATTGACAGGAAAAGCACAAGTGGAACTTGTCATTTCCTCGGAAATCGACTCGTTTCATGGGCTAGCAAGAAACAAGCATCAGTTTCCGTATCTACCACAGAAGCTGAATATATAGCTGCTGGAAGCTGCTGCTGCCAAGTGCTTTGGATGAAACAACAATTGGTCGACTACGGAATCAAAGAAGAAAATTGTCCAATTTATTGTGACAATACATCTACCATTGCTGTGTCCAACAATCCTGTGATGCATTCAAAGACCAAACACATTGATATCAAATACCATTTCTCAAAGATCATGTCGAAAAAGGTAACATTCATCTAGAGTATGTGAGTACTGACAATCAAATTGCAGACATTCTCACCAAGGCTTTGGATTCAAGAGGTTTAGGTTTCTCAGAGGAGAAATGGGTATGCTAGAACTCTAAATATCTTGTTCCTTATGATTTTTGTACTAATGTTTTGGTTTCTCCAAGTTTCTTCAAAAAGGTAGGTACCTAGCAATTATGTCGACCGCATTGCTTCATTCGACCGCGTTATGTCGACCGCCGAATCAAGCTAATATATTTAAATATCGACCACAAGTTTATAGGTTACCGCTATTTCCTACCGCACTACATCGACCGCCTGGTGGCAACCTCATATGTATTTTGGTCATCACTCATGCCTACCGCATGAATTGTTGACCGCACGGATCAATGCCAGGTGTTAATATTTTAAAAGCACTACCTCAATATAAGTCGACCGCTAGTAATCGACCGCATTGTGTATCGACCGCACAAACGGTAAAGTTTTGCTTACCGCACGCATGGATTCCAGGTAAGTGTTCTAACCTTAGAGATATTTAGGAGTGATATTTTCTTTACATCAAGGGCATTAAGGTAATTTTCATTATTCCCTCGCTTTTATTTATTTCAAATCATTATAATATTTTTGCTCCGCCGTCATTGGCTCTCATTTGAAAACAAAAAGGACTCTTTTCTCTGTCCTATCTGATTTACAGAGTTAACTTCCCACTTTTTCCACCTCTCCACATCCCCATAACCGCCTATATACCCCTTTCCACTTAAACCATTTCCACTTTCTCTGCTCCACTCTCTCTCTAACTCTCTCTCTCTCTACACTCTCTCTCTAAACTCTCTCTATATCCGACTCTCTCTCTATAAATTCATGGCTAGAGTTGATAAAACTCACAAGAAATCATCCTCTCTCCATCCCTCACCTTATCAATCTCGAATGGTATGATTTCGGTCCCTAAATCTCTCAATTTTTGATGACATTTCGAATATCTGTTATTTAAATGGTTTCTCAAAACTTTTCATATTCTCCCCATTGTTGATCTTGATGATTTCCATGCTTATATGTTGCTTAATTCTTGTTATGGGATAACATTCTACATCTCAATATGTTGCTAATTTTTAAATAATTAGTATTTGATGATTTTTTGACGAAATTACTTCTCTGGGTTTTTTCGTATTTCGCCCCCCCCCATTTCGTTTTTCTTCGATTTCGTGCATATTGGTTGTTTATTTGACGAAATTGATGGTATATTTGCTCTTAATCGGATCTTTCGGATATGGGTACCTGTTTTTTTTCAATTTTTAGCTATGTTCGTAATTTCTGGGATTTTGCTACAGTATCTTCATCGTGTTCTTGATGATGTTCTTGGTGTTCTTGAACTTTTCCCTTTTTGATCCTTTCCACTAAGCGTACACACACTACAAGTGTTTGTGTGTGTTTTGATCCTCTTTGTTCCGTTTTAAGTTTCATTGTTTTTGAAAAATATTTCCCAAAGTATGTCGACCGTGTGACTTACCGCATTGTTCATTGTCTATTCATTAGCTTGCTAAGTGTGTCGACCGTGTGACTTACCGCATTGATTATTCATTTGCTTGCTATGTTTGTCAACCGTGTGTATTACCTCATAGATTTCTCTTACCGTGTTGTTGACCATATAACAAGTTTGATGTCGACCGCATGTATTAC
>JAOWBW010001533.1:79266-202325 GCA_026119855.1 Campanula takesimana
GCTAATCCAATAGACCTTTATTGCGACAATAATGGTGCTATTGCTCAAGCAAAGGAACCAGAGCACATCAAAAAATCCAAACACTACTTAGGCGTTTTCATATCATTCGAGAAATCGTTGATAGGGAGACGTAAATATATGCAGAGTACCTACTGATGACAATGTTGCGGACCCGCTAACAAAGGGACTTCCACAGCTAAACATGATGGTCATGTTAGGTCCATGGGTATTAGATACATGGGAGATTGGACCTAGGGCAAGTGGGAGATTGTTGGTAGTGGTGCCCTAGGCAAGTTTAATAAACGTTGTAATTGTTATCATTTATTTCATATCAATAAAGAGATGTTTTGATTATTATTGTTGTTCATGTTTACTTATAATAATCCCCGTCCCTAGTACTTGTTAAGCACTAGTATAAAGGCTAAATGATCATGAGATGATCATGTTAGATTTATGGGTACTTGTTTGGAACAAGGTACTGGACATGACCCGCTGTATGAGATTTATGTCATGGTCTGTGTCATACATATATCTCGTATAGTTATGTCATTTGAATCCTTTGACATGAAGTTATTATAGTCTTCCACTTGATGAACATTGTGTTTGACATATTCAAACGCTACCTTAACACGGTAGTTATAAAGGGTATGATTGGCATAATCGGATTCTCGTAGGAAGAATAATAAGCTAAATGGATTTGTCCCTCCACGGAGAGATGTCAAGCTTGGGCCTCTCGTAGGAATGATGTTGATGAAATGTTCGGCCGGACTCAATGAATTGATTGGATCAATGTCATTTGGATTATCAACATATTCGGAATCGAGAAAGTATTGAACAAAACAAGTTGACTGTTTGACCATGACTTGTGTTCAATGACATCGTGGACAAAAGGATTATGACATATCTAAAGGATGCGAACTTGTATCTAGTTATACATTTTGGGTAGGTATGACGGTTTGCTAGAACCTAATCATATCTTATGGGATCATGTTTGAGCCCATTGCCAACTTAGTATAATCCTAGAGGGTCACACACAATAGAACGAATCTTAAATAAAAGGACTATATTGGCATTTAGGGTCGGAGGACTTCCAAGGAATTTCTGGAGAGATCTGGGCCTCCTGGTCAACCAAGCGGGCGCTTGGGTTGCACCAGGCGGGCGCCTGTTCAAGCCAGAAAAAGAACTGGAGTTTCTGCCCAAACAGGCGGGCGCCTGGGTGGTACCAGGCGGGCGCCTGGTGCTCCCGATTGGGAATTTCCTAATTCGATTTAGGAAGGTTTTTGGCACAAGATTCCTATTGGAATAGGTCTTAATTGTGTATAAAAACCCCAATTCGGGCAGACCATATGAGTAAGTGCTTTTGTGAGTCTCAAAGAGTTTTGAGAGAGATTTTATTTTGTTCTAAGATATCATTGATTGAGGAACAAAATAATTCACAAAATAAATTCCATATAGTTCTTTATTATATTATGAAAGTGTGTTCATAATATTGGTCTAGCAACCAAGATCAAAAAAGCTCCTTTGATATTCGTTCGAAGTGTGGATACCGCTAGAGGGTGAATTTTATCATCTTGCAAAGTTCGTGATTTGTTCGTGATAAAGCTTCAAGATTTCCACCAAGACCGAAGAGAAAATTTGATAGCCATCAAGGGTTAGTTATTCCTCTATTCATCATGTTGTATTTGATTTAATCATATGAATGGATCTATGGGCTCTGGGTTTCAAAATTTTAAATGCTAATTTCCGCTGCGCATGTTACTTGGAAACCCAACACCATGCAAGTCTGTGTTACCCTAAGTTCGGAACCTTTATTCACCCATCCCAAGCTATAAGGTTTCTCATGAGGTTCAGTTTTAAGCCCTAGAAAATCAACCAATTTCTGCGAAACTAGATTTTCAGTGCAACCATTATCAACAATCAAATTACATACCTTGTTCTTTACAGAACAGTGCGCTCAGAACAAATTCTTTTGTTGTCCTCATCCTTGGAAGTATGAAACATCTGTTAAAGCAAAAAGCCAACTCGCTCCTCAGATTCCTCCTCAGCGAATTCAACCCCTTCATACTCATTATTCTCATCTTCCTCCTCCTCCTCCTCTCCTCCTCCAGAATCGCAGCAGTTCGCCTAGTAGGGCAACGTTGGACCTGTGACCCTGTCCACCACAACGAAAGCATTTATCCCCCATGTGGCTTGGCGTAAGGGTTTGCTGCCTTCTGTGCTGGAGCCTTGCATCCTGCAGAACTACTAGTATTGCCAGTACCCTTAGCTTGCGAAGTTGGATCCTTACCCGTTGTCACCTTCTCCTTATCAGTCCCCGCTTCGAACTACTCTGTGGACCATTTACGAAAAGGGGTTAAAATTCTTCGTAACCGATTTTTCCATGAGTTCGGCCTTCAAAGCCAGCGTGGAAGCGTCTGTTAAATCCCACACCTGATGCAATCCCATCTTCTCCTGTATGGAACTTTTCAGGCCATTAATATAACGAGCAACTTCTGATCCTCAAACTCTTCATCTCACCCGCGCTGTATACCTCTGAACTCAGTAGTATTACTCATCGACTGTTCTCTTGCCCTGCACACAATTGAGATATAGTTTATACAAGATCTGCTCATAATCACCGGTAAAACCTCTCCGAAATTAACTGCTTCATACGCCTCCAAGTTTTAACTGGCCCTTTTCCTTGCCGTTGTCTCTGTCCTGCTAGTTTATCCACCAAACTGCAGCAGTACTCTTCAGTCGGATCGCCACCATCTTTACCTGTTTATTTACGGTACTTCATAACCTCGAAAAAGCGATCAACCTCATTCTGCCAATCAAGGAAATCTTCAATCCCATGGTTCCATAGAAATAAGGAATATCAGCCTTAATTCTATAATCATGGCGGTTTCGATTATTACCCTGATTTGGTTCCTCATCATCAACAACCTCTTCTTCAGAACTGGACTCTTCATCATCCCGATTCTCTGCCCGTTGAGGACGTCGAACTTAATCAACGTTAATTGTGAATAAGAAGAGCTTTTTTATTATGATTTTACTTTATCGTATTGTTAAAATTATATAAATATATCTAATATCCGAAATCTTGAAGAACAAAATAATGAATAAGATTATAACATAAATTATTAATTCTTAAGGCATTATTGTTTTGATCAAATAATAAGAATGCATATCTGAAATTCCGTTGACGGAGTTTTTAAAGTCATATGATTTGAATCATATGATGTTGGTAGTGGTGCCCTAGGCACGTTCAATAAACGTTGTAATTGTTATCATTTATTTCATATCAATAAAGAGATGTTTTGATTATTATTGTTGTTCATGTTTATTTATAATAATCCCCGTCCCTAGTACTTGTTAAGCACTAGTATAAAGGTAAATGATCATGGGATGATCATGTAGATTTATGGGTACTTGTTTGGAACAAGGTACTGGACATGACCCGCTGTATGAGATTTATGTCATGGTCTATGTCGTACATATATCTCATATTAATTATGTCATTTGATCCTTAGACATGAAGTTATTATAGTCTTCCACTTGATGAACATTGTGTTTGACATATTCAAACACTACCTTAACACGGTAGTTATAAAGGGTATGATTGACACAATCGGATTCCTGTTGGGAAGAATAATAAGCTAAATGGATTTGTCCCTCCACGGAGAGATGTCAAGCTTGGGCCCCTCGAATGAATAATGTTGATGAAATGTTCGGCCGGACTCAAATGGATTGATTGATCAATAGCATTTGAATTATCAACATATTCGGAATCGAGAAAGTATTGAACAAAACAAGTTGACTGTTTGACCATGACTTGTGTTCAATGACATCGTGGACAAAGGGATTGTGACATATTCTAAAGGAATGCGAACTTGTATCTAGTTATACTATTTGGGTAGGTATGACGGTTTGCTAGAACCTAATCATATCTTATGGAATCATGTTGAGCCCATTGCCAACTTAGTATAATCCTAGAGGGTCACACACAATAGAACGAATCTTAAATAAATGACTATATTGGTATTTAGGGTCGGAGGACTTCCAAGGAATTTCTGGAAAGTTCTGGGCATCCTGGTCAACCAAGCGGGCGCTTGGGTTGCACCAGGCGGGCGCCTGAACAAGCCGGAAAAGAATTGGACTTTCTGCCCAAACAAGCGGGCGCCTGGGTAGGACCAGGCGGGCGCCCGGTATGCCGATTGGAAATTTCCTAATTCGATTAGGAATGGTTTTTTGACACAAGTTACCTATTTGGAATAGGTCTTAATTGTGTATAAAAACACCATTCGGCCAGACCATATAACAACTGCTTTTGTGAGTCTCAAAGAGTTTGAGAGATTTTATTTTGTTCTAAGATATCATTGATTGAGGAACAAAATAATTCACAAATAAATTCCATATAGTTCTTTATTAAATTGTGAAAGCGTGTTTTACAATTATTGGTCTAGCAACCAAGATCGAAGAAGTTCCTTTGATATTCGTTCGAAGTGTGGATACGCTAGAGGGTGAAAATCATCATCTTCAAAGTTCGTGTTCAAGCTTTGTGATCGTGATCAAGTCTTCAAGTTTCTCCACCAAAGATCAAGAGAAAATTCATAGCCATCAAGGGTTAGTTATTCCTCTATTCATCTTGTTGTATTTGATTTAATCATATGAACGGATCCATGGCTTTGGGTTTTCTTAAAATTTTAAATTGCTATATTCCGCTGCGCATGTTACTTGGAAACCCAACAGTGTATCAGAGCCCCGTTCATGTTGATTAATTCAATACTTGGATCATGTTATGTGTATATAAATTGTTTATGTGCCTTGCATGATATGAATATTGGAATATATGATGCTTATGTGTTTTGTGATTTTATGTGGTTTATTGTTTTGCAACTTTAATCGCACGATTCAATCGCAATAAAAATTATGGTGGATTCTGAATTATTTCGATTATTATTTTTGATTGGATCAAAGTTTTAATAATCGGGGAAAAATAATTTTGAGACAAAGTTTTCGAACTTTAAAATTCTATACTATTCTGGCCATTCAAGCGGGCGCCTGGTCCTTTGCAGGCGGGCGCTCGGTGGTCAAGATTTGTTCTGATTTTGGTTAAAATCTGAATATGGAATTTTCGATAAATTTGACAAAACCAGTAACAGAACCAGTCCAGACTTGTTGATCTGGAATGGGTTTTGGGTAGTTGGTTTGTGTGTGGATTTTGGGGTTTGATTTTCCTATTTGTTTTAGTCTTGTGATTCCTAGATTGGTTCAAGTTTTGGATGGCTAATCTGCGTTCATCGAGATTGTGTTTCCCAAAATTGATCGCAATCAAAGTTTCAAAGATAAAACGAAGTTAGAATTATGAAGAGTTCATAATTGCTAAAATTGAGAAACAAAGTTCTTGATTCAATGATTGGAGATCCATGTGAAATAGTGAATGCAATTGGCATACGTTCATCGAGACCATCTATTGCTTAGTTTTGGCCACATGGACTACTTTCTTGGTTTCTTGAATTAGTGCGGGATTGTGGTTGCCTAATGGCTTAGTTCGACCGCACTTCTTGTTGTCTTGATTTGGAAGTAATAACCAAAGTTGAAATAGTCTCATCCTCATAATTATAGAGAAACTAATGACACATAAATACCATGCTTAAATTAATGGAGATTAATTTAGTGGCTAAACTTGATGTGTAACATGTTTATATTATGTGCTCATAAATGTGTTATATGCTATATGTGATGAACCTTTAAAGAAAGTTTTAAGTCCTTTTGCCATGCCATGATTAAAACACTTGTTATACATGAGTAATTTTATGTGGGCTCGCCAAAGCGAGGTGCATTGATTTTGTTCATGTTTGAGCAAGATGAGTGAATAAGAGTTTCCTATGCGTTTAAAATGGTTGGACTTAATTAAGCGTCAAAACAGTTTTGGGCTTAAGGCAAAGATGAGATTTAACATGCTTTTTGAAATTGGATTTCTTAAAGAATCTCATGAAAAGAACTGAGAGTCATATGAGATATGATTGACAAGAGTTGTCTACCTAATTGATTTAATTTTGAGCGGTGCGCCAAAGCGTACTCAAAATTAGATTAAAGCGGGATCTCAACCCATTTAAATTATACTATACATTGGATGTATAAAGAAGGTTGTATAATTTGGTGGGAGTATTTTGTTTTAAAATACATTAATTATTTCTTTAATGAAAATCGGTACTTATTAAATTTTGGAAATTTTGCATATTTGTAGATAATGACTAATAACACTAAATCAATGTCGTTGCGATCGATCCTTGAGAAGGATAAGCTCGAAGAGAATGGTACAAACTTTATGGATTGGATCCGTAGCATAAGAATCGTCCTTAGGCAAGAAGATAAGTTGTACATTCTCGATGGGCCTCTCCCCGCTGAACCACCGCCTACTGCCCCTAGGGTAGAAAGGGACAATTACAAGAAACATCGTAATGATTCTAGAGATGTAGGTTGTCTCATGCTTGCTGCTATGTGTTCAAAACTCCAACAAAGTTTGGAACATTTGGAAGCCTATGAGATAGGCGTGGAGTTGAGAACCATGTTTCAAGAGCAAGCTAGGAAAGAGAGGTACAAGACCATTGTTGCATTCACTACTTGTAAAATGAATGAAGGGCAAACAAGTGAGTCCTCACTTTCTTAAAATGAAAGGTTATGTAGAGCACCTTGAGAAACTTGGCTATCCAATCCCATTGGAGCTAGCCACGGATCTCATTCTTAATTCATTGCCTAAAAGTTATAATCAGTTTGTGATGAATTATAACATGCATGGAATGGATAAGAATCTCTCTGAGTTGCATGGGATGCTCAAAACTGCAGAGATGAAAATTGTGGAGAAAGGTTCTCCCGTGCTCTTGGTTCATGATGGGAAGAAGCCTAGTGCCAAAGGAATGGGTAAGGCAAAAGTTGTCAAACCCAAGATAAGCAAGGCAAAGGTTGCCAAGGCTTCTGAGGCAAAACCCGATACACAAAAGGATGCAATTTGTTTCCATTGTCAAGAAATTGGTCATTGGAAACGTAATTGCAAGGCTTTCTTGGAAGAGCAAAAGAAGAAGAAGGGCAGCAAGGCTGCGTCGACTTCAGGTATCTATATGATAGATATTCTCCTTTCTACCACTGATTCTTGGGTATTGGATACCGGATGTGGTTCTCACATTTGTCTAAATGTGCAGGGACTAAAGAATAGGAGACTGCTTAAAGAAGGTGAAGTAGATCTACGTGTGGGGAATGGAGCAAGAGTTGCTGCATTAGCCGTAGGGACTTATGAAGTCACTTTACCTTCCGGACTAATTCTTGTTTTTGAACAATTGTTATTATGTTCCGGATTTAAGCAGAAATATTATTTCAATTTCTTGTTTGGATAATGAAGGTTTTAAGTTTCTTATTGAGAATAAGAAATTTTCTATTTATTTAAATGATGTGCTTTATGGTATTGCTAATTCATTTAATGGCCTTTATATCTTGGATGTCAAGAATGAAAATAATGTCTATCATGTAAATAAGAAATCTAAACCTAATGATGTAAATCATACTTATTTGTGGCATTGCCGTCTTGGTCATATTAATGAGAAGCGTATCTCAAAACTCCATGGGACGGACTTTTGGGTTCATGTGACTTAAGTCATATGACACTTGTGAGTCGTGTCTTTTTGGAAAAATGACTAAGACACCTTTTACCAAGCTAGGTGAAAGGGCAAGCGACTTATTGGGGTTGATACATTCCGATGTATGCGGACCATTAAGTAGCAATGGTAGGGGAGGTTTTCAATACTTCATAACCTTCACTGATGATTATAGCAGATTTGGGTATGTTTACCTAATGAAACATAAAAGTGAAGCGTTTGAGATATTTAGAATATTTCAAAATGAAGTAGAAAAACAACTTGACAAAAGTATTAAGGCACTTCGATCAGATCGAGGTGGAGAATACTTGAGTCAAGAATTTGATGATCATCTAAAGAATTGTGGAATAGTTTCACAATTGACTCCACCCGGAACACCACAATGGAATGGTGTGTCCGAGAGGAGGAATCGGACTTTGTTAGACATGGTTCGATCAATGATGAGTCAATTTGATCTTCCAATATCCTTTTGGGGTTACGCTCTAGAAATTGCTGCTTTCACACTAAATCGTGTTCCAACTAAATCGGTTCAAAAGACTCCATATGAGATGTGGAGCGGAAAGAAGCCTTGTCTATCTTTCATGAAGATTTGGGGTTGTGAAGCTTTTGTCAAAGACTTGTCTTAGACAAACTTGCACACAAATCTGATAAATGTATTTTCGTGGGATATCCTAAGGAAACTAAAGGATATTACTTTTACAACCGAGAGGACAACAAAGTGTTTGTTGCCCGAACTGGTGTCTTTCTAGAGAAAGAGTTTCTCTCTAAAGAAATCAGTGGGAGTAAAATAAATCTTGAAGAAATTCGAGACCCAGAAAATAACATTGAACCAATAGTGGAACAAGAACAAGAACCACAAGGAGTTGTGGAACCTGTTCAAAATACACAAGCAACTCGCAGATCTAGTAGGTTACGATCCGAGCCCGAGAGATATGGATTTCTCGTAACGGATAGTAATGACGTGGAAATCATTGAGAATGATGACCGTCAACCTACCAAGAGGCGATGTCTTCTCCCGATTCGGACAAGTGGCTTGGAGCCATGGAATCCGAATTGCAATCCATGCAAGACAATCAAGTTTGGAATTTGATTGATGCGCCTGAAGGTGTAAAAACCATAGGATGCAAATGGGTCTTCAAGAAGAAGACTGACATGGATGGGAAGGTGCATACTTACAAAGCTAGGCTTGTAGCGAAGGGTTATAGGCAAGTTCATGGTATTGACTATGATGAGACTTTTTCACCCGTAGCAATGATCAAGTCTATAAGAATTTTGCTTGACATTGCCGCATATCATGACTATGAAATATGGCAGATGGACGTCAAACCGCTTTCCTAAATGGAAAACTACAAGAGGGTGTGTATATGACACAACCAGAAGGTTTTGAACAAAATTCTAAGGTATGCAAATTGCATAGATCCATCTATGGATTGAAGCAAGCTTCTAGGAGTTGGAATCTCCGTTTTGATGAATCGGTCAAAGAGTTTGGTTTCATCAAGAACGAAGATGAGCCTTGTGTATACAAGAAGATTAGTGGGAGCATAGTGCTTTTCCTTGTTTTATACGTGGATGACACATTGCTCATTGGAAACGACATTCCTACACTTCAGTCTGTGAAGACTTGGTTAGGAAGTGCTTCGCAATGAAAGATATGGGTGAAGCCGCATATATTCTTGGCATTAAGATCTATAGAGATAGATCAAGGAGGCTACTTGGTTTAAGCCAAAGTACATACATTGAGAAGGTCATTAGAAGATTCCGTATGGAAAATTCTAAGAAAGGCACCTTGCCCGTGTTACATGGAGTTTCTCTAAGCAAGACTCAATGTCCTAAGACAAAAGATGAGCGTGAGAAAATGAATGATGTTCCATATGCTTCGGCAATTGGGTCCATCATATATGCCATGATTTGTACTAGGCCGGATGTGTCTTATGCTTTGAGCATGACAAGCAGATACCAATCCGACCCTGGCGAAAATCACTGGATAGCTGTAAAAGCGATTCTTAAGTACTTGAGAAGGACTAAAGACTCGTTTTTGGTCTATGGAGGAATGGAAGATGATCTCGTTGTAAATGCTTACACGGATGCAAGCTTCCAAACCGACAAAGATGATAGCCGGTCGCAATCGGGTTTTGTGTTTATGTTAAATGGTGGAGCTGTAAGCTGGAAGAGTTCCAGCAAAGTACAACCGCTGATTCTACAACAGAAGCTGAGTATATTGCTGCATCGGATGCTGCAAAGCAAGCTGTTTGGATTAAGAAGTTCATAACTGAACTTGAAGTGGTTCCTAGTATTGCTAATCTAATAGACCTTTATTGCGATAATAATGGTGCTATTGCTCAAGCAAAGGAACCAAGAGCACATCAGAAATCCAAACACATACTTAGGCATTTTCATATCATTCGAGAAATCGTTGATAGGGGGACGTAAATATATGCAGAGTACCTACTGATGACAATGTTGCGGACCCGCTAACAAAGGGACTTCCACAAGCTAAACATGATGGTCATGTTAGGTCCATGGGTATTAGATACATGAGAGATTGGGCCTAGGGCAAGTGGGAGATTGTTGGTAGTGGTGCCCTAGGCACGTTCAATAAACGTTGTAATTGTTATCATTTATTTCATATCAATAAAGAGATATTTTGATTATTATTGTTGTTCATGTTTACTTATAATAATCCCCGTCCCTAGTACTTGTTAAGCACTAGTATAAAGGCTAAATGATCATGGATGATTATGTTAGATTTATGGGTACTTGTTTGGAACAAGGTACTGGGCATGACCCGCTGTATGAGATTTATGTCATGGTCTATGTCGTACATATATCTCATATTAGTTATGTCATTTGAATCCTTAGACATGAAGTTATTATAGTCTTCCACTTGATGAACATTGTGTTTGACATATTCAAACACTACCTTAACACGGTAGTTATAAAGGGTATGATTGACACAATCGGATTCCCGTTGGGAAGAATAATAAGCTAAATGGATTTGTCCCTCCACGGAGAGATGTCAAGCTTGGGCCCCTCGAAGGAATAATGTTGATGAAATGTTCGGCCGGACTCAAATGGATTGATTGGATCAATAGCATTTGAATTATCAACATATTCGGAATCGAGAAAGTATTGAACAAAACAAGTTGACTGTTTGACCATGACTTGTGTTCAATGACATCGTGGACAAAGGGATTGTGACATATTCTAAAGGAATGCGAACTTGTATCTAGTTATACTATTTGGGTAGGTATGACGGTTTGCTAGAACCTAATCATATCTTATGGAATCATGTTTGAGCCATTGCCAACTTAGTATAATCCTAGAGGGTCACACACAATAGAACGAATCTTAAATAAAAGGACTATATTGGTATTTAGGGTCGGAGGACTTCCAAGGAATTTCTGGAAAGTTCTGGGCATCCTGGTCAACCAAGCGGGCGCTTGGGTTGCACCAGGCGGGCGCCTGAACAAGCCGGAAAAAGAATTGGACTTTCTGCCCAAACAAGCGGGCGCCTGGGTAGGACCAGGCGGGCGCCCGGTATGCCGATTGGAAATTTCCTAATTCGATTAGGAATGGTTTTTGACACAAGTTACCTATTTGGAATAGGTCTTAATTGTGTATAAAAACACCAATTCGGTCAGACCATATAAACAACTGCTTTTGTGAGTCTCAAAGAGTTTGAGAGAGATTTTATTTTGTTCTAAGATATCATTGATTGAGGAACAAAATAATTCACAAATAAATTCCATATAGTTCTTTATTAAATTGTGAAAGCGTGTTTTACAATTATTGGTCTAGCAACCAAGATCGAAGAGTTCCTTTGATATTCGTTCGAAGTGTGGATACCGCTAGAGGGTGAAAATCATCATCTTCAAAGTTCGTGTTCAAGCTTGGTGATCGTGATCAAGTCTTCAAGTTTCTCCACCAAAGATCAAGAGAAAATTCATTGCCATCAAGGGTTAGTTATTCCTCTATTCATCTTGTTGTATTTGATTTAATCATATGAACGGATCCATAGCTTTGGGTTTTCTTAAAATTTTAAATTGCTATATTCCGCTGCGCATGTTACTTGGAAACCCAACATATGATTCATGCAAATCTTATTTACTTGGACCAAGACATGTTTTACTAGGAGTAGTAAAATGCTAATATCTTATTAGACCCAATACATGTTGATGTATATGGTCAATTAAGTAGCAATGCTAAAAGAGGATTTTGGTAAAACTTGGCAAAACTATTAAAAGATTCTGATACGATCGGGATGATGAATAATTGAACCAAGAATTTGACAATCATTTTAAGATTGTGAAATTGTTTCACAATTAACTCCACCAAGAACACCATTTTGAATAATGTGTCTAAATGGAGGCATTGAACCTTACGGGCGCAGCACAGAAGCGATAGTATTCGTGATTAGCTCACTAGTCACAAGAATTCACAAGCGATGAATCCTTAAACACATAAATCTGGAATCCACCAGAGAAAACCTGGAATCCACCAGATAAAAGAGAAAATCTTTTTTGAATAAATTCAATTAATCAAAAGCTAACCCTAACACAATGAACTAAAAGAGTATTTATACTACTAAAAAACCCTACAAGACTCCTAACAAAATAACAAACCCTAGTTTATCAAATAATACGAAAATACCCTAGTGTTTATTACGCATAAAATAAAATATGTAAACTGGAATTTCTGCCCGGCATTCCAGGCGGCGCCTGGTGTAAAACCAGGCGGGCGCTTGCCTTTAACAGAAACTACCAGAGACTGAAATCCCAAGTAAGCGGGCTCCTGCAGGAGACGGGAGGGAGCTTGGTCCGGGCGGATCGCTGGTCTGGTCCGAGCGGATCTGCTGGTTGGATCTCTACATCAGTCACCCCATCTTCTATTTTCGGAGCCAATAATTTCTGCAACTGCGCCTCCAATCGCCGAATTTGCTTGGAATAAAAATAGGCTTTGTAATAATAAACATCAGATTTCGCCCAATATTCATTCTCATCTGTCCGACTATCCTCGGCATCAAGTGGCCCGAGATTTTTGCGCATCTGTTGATCATGATAGTAGTCTTCTCCGAAAATTCTGCTTCCTTTGCAAAGAAATATTTTTCTTGTTGTCGCGCATGATCAAGACTAAGATTGATTTTAAGAATAACCTCGTCATCGGAACTGGAACTGGAATCCCCATCATCCCGATTTTATGTCCCTTGAGGACGTCGTAACCTGTCTCTCTTACCATGACAGTTCTGTTTAACATTCTGACCCTGTTGAGCGCAACCAACGCTGCAATCTGCGTTGTCAAGGAAGTGATAGCGGTGGTACACCATCGATACCAGCCTTTGTTGCCTGATCCCCCATAATACTTCAGTATGATGCAAAAGACATGATATGGCCTGCTCTGATACCAACTGGCGCAGTACGGAAGCGATAGTATTCGTGATTAGCGCACTAGTCACAAGAATTCACAAGCGATGAATCCTTAAACACATAAATCTAGAATCCACCAGAGAAAGAGAAATAAATCTCCAAGAACAAAAGTTCAATTGATAAAATAAAGTTGTAACTCTAGAACAATGAAAGAAAAGAGTATTTATACTCCTAACAAAATAACATAAACCTAATTAACAAATAATGCCCAAACTACCCTACTATTCTACGCAGAAAAGAAATAAACGTAAATTAAAAATCTGATCTTCCGTCGGGAACGGTCGTGATCTTTGGATGGCACGTCCGTGCTATTACTGTCGAGAGGCACTTCCCTGCAGCCGAATTATGGCACGGTCGTGCTTCTGTTTTGACACGGTCGTGCCAATCAAGTCGAGTGTCCCCTCCTGTTCTCTCTTAGCCTGCTCGGCCGAGTCTTCAGCCCGGAGCGCCCGTGCAAGGCCTGCTATGCTCGAAATTCCTCCTACATCAGGTTGACCCGCGGACGGTCCGTCTCACGGTGTGAGACGGCCGCACGCAAGTCTTTGTCATAGATTATAGTGAAACTACTTTTAAGGGAAAAGGAAATAGATTGACTCCAACTGATAATTCTAATTATTACGAGTCTATACCGAAACGAGATCCCTTGTACCATTCTTGTGCATCATATTGTGTACTTAAGGTAATTTAACGGTTATGAGTAATCTAACGGTTATGAATAATTATAATTATTACTCCAACTAATAATTATGATTATTACGAGTATATACCCTTCTAGGATTTCCAAACGATTATTGATTTATAGGAAGTTATTCATTGCTTTAAATCTCTACATATTTACCAAAAATGGTTATATATCAATTAGACATGCCCAAAAGGTTCAAATGAACCGGCGAACCGGAGGTTCATGAACCGTGAAAAACCGCCACAAACCGTGAACCGTATAAACCATGAACCGGGGTGAACCGTGAACCGGCGGTTCACGGTTTTATAAGGTTCATAGGCTCAAAACCGGCGGGTGAACCGGTGGTCCATGAACTGTTGAACCGTGAAACATGAACCTTGAGATTTTTAACATTTTCCCTGTAACTTTCATCCATTTTGTTAATCTTTTTATGACTTTTTCATCCAATTTTTTGTTATTTTTTTTTAACAAAATAACTAATTTTTCCTTGAAATGGGGTGAACACAATCAATTTCGTTATAACTTTCATCTATTTTTCCGTTAAATATTTTTAAAATAATTAAAAATAATTAAAATTTAATTAAAAATAATTAAAATTAAATGAAAATTAAAATAAAAAATAAACCATATAAACCGTGAACCGGGTATAGGCGGTTTTATAAGGTTAATCTATATTGTGAACCGTGAACCGGCGGTTCACACGAACCGGCGGTTCACACGAACCGGGCATGTCTATATCAATCTATGGATTGTAAATTTATTACCTTAAAAGTAATCCGTAAGTAAGAGTAAATAACATGTACGAGTAGTACGAATTTGGACATTTTCTTATTTCCAAATTCTGATATTAAAAAAAAAAAAAAAAATCACTTATGAGATATACTCAATATTCAATAAATGAAATTAAAATTGGAACCCAATTAGAGAAGAGCCGGTCTCTGGTGCGGCGGCCGCACCCTGTGCGGCGCCGACCATGCCCTTTTGTTTTTTTTTTTTTTTTTTTTTTTTTTTTGCTCCCACAACCTTTTTCCCTCCCACCAAAAGTAACACTTCTTATAACGAAATATAACACTTTTGTTTTTCAAATGTAACATTTTTTTTTTCAAAAATGTACCACAATTTTTGATGCATAGATTAAAGATAACATAAAAAATTAACGACTAAATTAATGTAACATTTTTTATAAAGGAATGTAACATTCTTTTTTCAAATGTAACACTTTTTTTCAAATGTACCACCCATACTTTTTTGCCTTCAACAAAAGTAACACTTATTATAACAAAATGTAACACTTTTTTATTCAAATGTAACACTTTAAAAAAAAAAATGTACCACAATTTTGCTACAATAGATAAAGATAACATAAAGATTGACAACTAAATTAATGTAACACTTTTTATAAGGGAATGTAACACTCATTTTTTCAATGTAACACTCCGAAAATAACATAGGATTGACAACTAAACTAATGTTACATTTTATAAAAAATGAATGTAACATTTTTTTTCTTAATTCTAACAGTTTATATTCCTTAATGTAACATTATATATGAAATGTAACAATTTTTTATTGAGAAAGTAACAATTGAAATGCAAACTCATTTTTTTTTTGTAAAATTGATGTTACATTTGACAGTAGAAAAAGGGTTACTTTTTGAAGATGAAGTGTTACTTTTATCAGAACAGAGTGTTACATTTCAGCTGGCAAGCACCTCAAACTTTTTATGTGTGAAAAAATGTTTAAAAAAAAAATCAAACCATATCATGACCTATGTAGTTTTATTCGTCTCGTCGAGACGAACACAATGGTATTTTTAAATATTTTTTGACTTATAAATCTCAAGATATAACATTTTAAAGTTATTGGGTTTTTTTTTAAAAAAAGGACAGATGTCGCTTTCAAAAAAAAAAAAAAATTCGGGCGGGTAGAGCATGGAAACGGGCGGGCCGACCCGTGGGCAACCCGCCGCACGTGGTGCGGCCGCCATTTCCAAGAATTTGCCATTAGAGAATGACCCTGGACTCTATTTTGCCATTTGTCATTTTTTAATTCCTTAGACTTTATTAAGAAATGATTTAAAGGTGTCACATATTATATTTATATATGCACAAATTTGGTAACTTATTTGAATTTCGTAATGTTTAAATCTAAAGCTAAGTTAAAGGGTTAATCTCGCTTTAGTACCCTAATATTTACATGTTGTATCGGTTAGGGACTATGGTTTTATATTTCTCACTTTAGGGCCCAAACTATCGTTTTTGTATCAATTTAGAGCCCAAGCAAGAGTTATGTTAGATTTTAACGGAAAGTTAACATGTGCCGTCTAAAATCCATTTTTTCTGGGGGTTTTTGGTCTTTTCAAGTCATTAGTATATTTAAGCTTTCAAACTCTTGACTTATGAAATACTGATCCAAACAAAAAACTCATAAAGTAATTCCTTCTTATTTATTTATTTTTTAAAATATTTTCCCTACAATTTAATAGACCCAAACAAACTATTTAGAAGTCAATGTGAAAATCTTTTAATTGCGCGTATTTTTTTTTATTATTTCTTTTATTGGGTATGGCTATAACTTAGAAAGAAAGTAGCAACATCAAGCATAAACTAGTTATCACACAGAAATTGGGAAAACGGTTACAAAAAACAATAGTATTAATATTTTTTCTCTTGAGAGAATTATTGAAATTATAAAATGGGTTAATGACAATTTAGGGCCTGAAGTGTATGGGGGGTCTTCGGCAGGGGGCCTAAACTTTTTTATTCTACACATCAGGGCTTGACATGACAAGTTCTCGTCAGTTAAGGGCTTTTTGACAGAATTTGTTAGAAAAGTCAGTTAAATCGACAAAATTGACGGATTTGTAACTGATTTCAGGTTTTAGGGGCTTTAGTGAATATATAGAAACTTAAAGAGTAAAAAATTAAATGTAAAGTATTTTATGCATATTCCTAAAGTTAAAAAAAAATCAAATAATCAGAATTAAAGGATATTAATGAAATTATATGTTACTTTTTTTTGAAACAAAAAATTATATGTTACTTAAATATATATAAAAATAAGGACTTGAGCTTAATCTTAATCAGTATATTATATATATATAATAGTTATGCCTATTTTTTATATGATAAATTTAAAATAAATAAAAAATATTAATTTATTATTATATCAACAATAAATCAAGAAAAATGAGAGAATAGGGCGTTAAATAGTGTGAAATAATTCAAGCAACGTCGAAAGCAGAATAAGGTTAGGATGAAGAAAAGAATAACTCCCTCCTCCCAAATGTCTGTTTTCGAGAAAAAAAAAATCTCAAAAAAAAAGTATGTTGCTTTAGAAAACAATTGTCACTATATATATATATATATATATATATATATATATATATATATATATATATATTCAATTTTCACTACATATTGTATAGTTGAAAAAAATTAAAAAGTGAATATAAATTATATCTATGCTTATTGTTATTAAACTTTATAAGAGTAATATTTTTCGAGTGTCAAGCAAAATTTCATAAAAATACAATGGTAAAATGTAATTGACGAAAAATATATTTTTTATTCTGAACAATTTTTTAAAAATATTTAAATATTATATAATTTTATTAATATCCTTTAATTCTGATTATTTGAATTTTTTTTAAATTTAAGAATATGCATAAAATATTGTACATTTAATTTTTACCCTTTAAGTTTCTATATATTCACTAAAGCCCCTAAAACCTGAAATCAGTTACAAATCCGTCAATTTTGTCGATTTAACTGACTTTTCTAACAAATTCCGTCAAAAAGCCCTTAACTGGAGAGAACTTGTCATATCAAGCCCTGATGTGTAGAATAAAAAAGTCCAGCTCCCCCGCCGAAAACCCCCCATACACTTTAGGCCCTAAATTGTCATTAACCCTTATAAAATTCCAGTTTCGCCAAATTTTTGAAATAAAAAAGTTAATTTAAGAATCACCCAAACATCAAAAGAGTACTATCAAAACAAAAACAGATTGACTTAAAGAAAAGTTATGAGTCAACTGATCACTCTTGGCATTAAAATGAGTGATAATTTAACCAACAATATCACTGAAACTCCCAAATCAAACAAAAGCTAATGAACCTGGAATTGATTTGGGTGTACAAGTCAAACTATTTTGGTTCAACCATTATTCTAGTGAAAATATCAAATGCTCAAGAGAAAATAGGTGTTAGGATGAGATATTCCGACTTTCTATTCAAAATATAACTGAATGTTTATTTAGGCCCTAGATTGATGCGAAAATGAAAGTTCAGGCTCTAAAGTGAGATTTTTAACATTTTCCCTATAACTTTCATCCATTTTGTTAATTTTTTTATGACCTTCATCCACTTTTTTGTTATTTTTTTTTTAACAAAATAACTAATTTTCCTTGAAATGGGGTGAAGACAATCAATTTCGTTATAACTTTCATCTATTTTTTTCGTTAAATATTTTTAAAATAATTAAAAATAAATTAAAAATAAATGAAAATTAAAATACCGTATAAACCGTGAACCGGGTATAGGCGGTTTTATAAGGTTCATCCATATTGTGAACCGTGAACCGGCGGTTCATGAACCGGGAACCGGCGGTTCACATGAAACCGGGCATGTCTATATCAATCTATGGATTGTAAATTTATTACCTTAAAAGTAATACGTAAGTAAGAGTAAATACTCTCTCCGTCTCTCAAATGATCTTCTCATTTGCCATTTCTCATTGTCCCATAAAGTTCTTCACATTTCTATATTTTAGGCTTAAACAAAGCATGGCTAGTGAATCAAGTGTTCATATTCTTAAAAAGTTTGTATAGTCAAACGTGAACATCTTTTGGGACGGAGGGAGTAACATGTACGAGTAGTACGAATTTGGACATATTCTTATTTCCAAATTCTGATATTAAAAAAAAAAAAAATCACTTATGAGATATAGAGTACTCAATATTCAATAAATGAAATTAAAATTGGAACCCAATTAGAGAATGACCCTGGACTCTATTTTGCCATTTGTTCATTTTTAATTCCTTAGACTTTATTAAGAAATGATTTAAATGTATAACATATTATATATGCACAAATTTGGTACGTAACTTATTTGAATTTCGTAAATGTTTATATCAAAAGCTATGTTAAATGCTTTCCTATTTAAACAGCATTCTGAAGATATTATCTTCTCATCTTCTTCTCTTCTCGTAATAAATGTCATAATTTAAAATTTCTCTCAAAAACTCTTGTATATAAATAATCACACATTTGCATGTTAAGATATTGCATTGCATAATTCCAAGAAACATGGCCAAGGTTTTTGCAATGACAATTAGAATCTTGTTCTTGGCTGTCTTCTCTACCCTTCCATTGATACTTGAAGCAAGAATGCTTGTTAGCTCAAGTGAGTTATTGTCCCAACTCCTTGAGTACAATTCCAGAAAACCCACAGGGGAGATAGTAGGATCCATGAGGGTTGTGCCAACTGGACCGAATCCCCTTCATCATGCAATTCCGCCCTATGTTAATAGCGGATGGTCAGAATCGATGAGGGTTGTGCCAACTGGACCAAATCCCCTTCATCATGATGATTCACCCCTTGCCTTTAATAGATGGTCGGGATCCATGAGGGATGTCCCTTCTGGACCAGATCCCCATCATCATGACGATTCACCTCCCGTTTTTAGCAGATGGTCAGAGTCCATGAGGAATGTCCCTTCTGGACCCAACCATCTTCATCATATCGCACTTCCACCACTTGCATTTAACCATTGACAAAGGTCAATTGTTAAAGCATCAATGAAGAATTGTATCAGATGGTTTGTATTAAGTAGTACATGACTTTAGATTGGTAAGGATTGGATTGTAAATAGATGTTATTTCAGTGCTGCCTACAAGTATGTAGCACACTAGCAGCTTCTGTTTTGCTACAAGTGCTACATTCTTGCACAAATTAGTCTAATTCATGTTATCTTGGGCTATTATTTCAACTAGTTATCTGTTAGTTTCTCTCATTATTTCTTATGTGCGCACGCACACACATATACTCTTTCCGTCTCACCTCACTTAGAGACCTTTGTGTTGGGCACAATAACTAAGAAAAAGTATGAGACATAAGAAATGTTGCGAGTGTAAAATGTAAAGAATGAGAGAGAATGAGTGGGAGGAATAGTGATTTGATTGGTGTTGTGAGTATAAAAACAATCATTTTGGGAGGTCTCAAGTGTGTGGGACGGACCAAAATGAAAATAAGTCTTGAGGTGGGACGGAGGGAGTATATAAATACTCACATAAGCACATATTTTTAAGTGTATATTCACAAAATCCAGGAACCAGATAACAGTGGTGACCAAAGTGTAGGTCTAATAACATAAAGAAACTGATAAAATGGTAATGGCTGATATTCAGTTTCATTGAATCTAAAAAACCTCACAAGTATGTACATTATGCATTAGATACAGCAATCTATATGTATATTATACAAATAAGAAAGTTGTAAGAAAAAAGAAAAATATTACTGATTACATGCTCAGACATTTGCTATGTTAGGACAAGTCAACGCTCTTCTACGCCTATTCGCACAATTCCTAACACCAGCAGTTATAATAGGTATAAGAACTGGTATAGCAATAGAAATGCCAGTAAAAAAGTGCGTTAAGGCCGTGTTTGGGGCAATGGCAGTCATGCTAGTATCATAAGTCGTAATCAGCGCTATCATACAAATCTGCAGCTCCAATCTCATCGGAAATCCAGCAGTAAGAACATTAATCATATGAAGCGACATAAAAAATCCAACCGAGTTGAAGAAAATGAAGAGCGAGTAAGCAATAGGGTTGTGGGTCCCCATTACCGCGTGCCCTGCTTTGTGTTTCTTTATTTTTACGCCATTGTTGTTGTTGTCGTTATTAATATCATCTTGCCAAACACTCCCCGGAGGGCTAAGCACGGATTGATAAGTTGCAGTTGCTATGAGAATAGCGATGACTAGAAGGGTGTTTCTTACTTTGCTTGGGGAATCCTTTGTGTTGTCGTATTTGAAGTATTCGAGTAGTTGTTTTGATGGAGATCGAGGGCGGGGATGTGTTGCGGTGTCTTGATTTTGGACCGTTGATTGGTTCGCTTCGTTTGTTGTTTTAGCACCGGATTGTCTTAGGATTTCTTCGATTTCTCGATCTCCGGCTTCGCTTTGAAACAATAGTAATACATCAAGAGGGGTGAGACCTCTCTTATTTGAAGAGTTCATGTCAATTTTGCCCTTGGGTATCACTTGCTCATTAAGGAGAAATTCCACCACCTGACAAGAAAAAAAACATGAATAAGATTAAGATTCTCAATATCTGATCAGTTATTTGGGCCAGTTAATCCAACGGTTGCGAAGTTGACAAAGTTAGTGGACCCTACTGACCTCACAGCTGTTGAACTGTCAACTGATTCGAATAAAGGTATCTTTTGGTTTTATAGACACTTACCTCAAATTGCTTTCTTGAAACTGCAAAATGCAAAATAGTGTTGCCTTGATCATCTTTCACATTCAAAACATCTTCCTTCTTAAATTCATTTATACATTCAACCAAGATTTGCAAAGCTTCAAATTGGTTGTTCTTCACTGCAAGATGAAGAACACTCTCTCCTCTAGCGGTCAAACACCCGATCGAATCAACACAAGTCAAGATCAATTCCTTTATAACTTCAACTCTCCCTTTAATGACAGCATAATGAAGAGGAATCCTTCTTTCTTTTCCCTTGACCAAACAAAGATTAGTCCGATCAACTCGAATAAGCTCCTTAACAATCTCCAAATGCCCATTTGCAGAAGCAATATGCAAAGGGCTAAAGCCATCTTGATGTAGTTCATTAACGAAACCGGGCATCAATCTTATGATTTCTTTGACAAAATTAAGGTGGCCCGCTAAACATGCGGTGTGTAACGGATTTCCGCCTCCGGATAGTGATACAGAGTGTAGTATACGAGGGTTTTCTTCGATCAATTCGAGGAGGAGTTCGAGGTTTCCGGTCCAGGCTGCCTCTGACAGCCTTGGATCCATTTTTGGTTCTTGGAGTTGATTTTCAGAATGGTGAACAAAAAAAGTGTGTAGGGTGATATGTTTAATGTAACAACTAAGAGGTTTGAAAAAGTGTGTAGGGTGATATGTCAACGGGAAGAGTCACTGACCGGTTCAAAGGATCAGTTAATTGCATTTGAGTATGGGTTCATTCAATGAATTTTACTCCCTCCGTCTCGGACTAAAGTTCTTAGTTTAACTTTACACGGAGATTAAGAAAAAACAAATGTTGTGAGTATGAAAAGTAAAGTATGAGAAAGTAAGAAAGATAAAGTGGGTAAAAAGTTTTTGTTGTGAGAATGACAAGTGGGTCCATTGTAGGTAATAAAGCAACTAAGAACCTTAGTCTGAGACAAAAAAAAAAAGTAAGAACCTTAGCCTGGAACGGAGAGAGTACTATCTTTCTCCTCCGTTATGTCAACGGTAAAACTGCCACATGTCGCCACAGCGCCCCAAAATCATAGTAAACTCAATACCATAACCATCCCGCGTGAAGATGTGAAGGTTTGACTATTTTTAGGCATCTATGATTTTTTTTTAGAGGTAATGACAATTTAGGGTCCAAAGTTTGGGGGTGTGTGCCAATAGGGGTCTGATGTATCAATTTTGTCAATTTAGGGTCCAAAGTTGAAAATCTTATGCAGATTAAGATTTTTTAACGATTCCATTAACGGAATACAGTTAAGTCACACATGCTTTGCACATGAACTTAACTAGAATTTGTTTTGATTATTTGCATGGGCATTATTGTCATTTCAGACGAAAAAATTAATACTAATTGTTTGAAATATTACATTTTATTTTTATAATTAAAATAACTAATAAATAAAATGTCATTTACCGAAAATAAAATTTAATATGATTTTTTCTATTTCAAAAAATAAAATATTTATCTATTTCTTGAAAAAATAAAAAAATGAAGTCTCATTATTCTTGGAATATAATTTATTTACACTTTTTTATTTTTAAAATTTATACTTTTTATTTTATAGTGGTTCTAATTAAAAAATAACTTTATTATATTTCTTGAAATATAATTTTATTTATTATATCATTAGTTTATGTTTTTTTTAAAATAGATTAACGAGATTTCATTTTTTTTATTTTTTTGTCAAAAAGTAGATAAATATTTTATTTTTTTTAAATAGAAGAAATCTTTATGGAAAATATTTTCGGTAAACGACATTTTAATAATTAGTTATTTTATTATAAAAAATTAAATTTAATATTTCAAACAATCAGTATTAATTTTATTCGTCTGGAATGACGATAATGCCCATGTAAATAATCAAAACAAGCTCCAGTTAAGTCCATGTGCAAAGCATGTGTGACTTAACTGAATTTCGTTAACGAAATCGTTAAAAAACCCTAACCTGCACAACTTTTGCAACTTTGGACCCTAAATTGACAAAATTGATACATCAGACCTCTATTAACACACTCCCCCTAAACTTTAGACCCTAAATTGTCATTTCCCCTTTTTTTATTATTATCTTCATTTCATGAATAAATAAAATTAATGATGATAGTGATAAACCATTATAAATATTTATAATACTCCATTTGTCCCGATATGATCTTCTCATTTACTATTTTTCACTGTTTCATAAAAGTTTTTCTCATTTCTACAATTTGCACTTAAATGTGCATAAACACAACATGGCTAGTGCATCTAGTGCTTATATCTTTAAAAGAGTTTGAATAGTCAAATGTGAAAATCATTTTGGGACGGAGTGAGTGACTCTTAACCTATTATGAGGATTATGATTTATTCATAAATTATTGATGGACTGGACTAGATTGTGTTTGTCTGGTCAGACCATACTTGTCAAAGGCGTCGCCCGCCTCGCCTTTTTGGGCGCCTCGGAGGTTTTTCGCCTCAGCAATTCAAGGCAGGCGGATGATAGCCTTTCTTCCCCAGGCGTCGCTTTTTTGGGTTAAGGCGAGAGGCGAAGCAGTCGTCGCCTGGTTGTAAAGGCGCACAAGGGGTAATTTTAATGAGCCTACGTCGTTTTGAGTCAAGTCGCTTGGTTTTCCAAATACACGATTGTTTGTGCCCTAGCTTAAAAGTCGACAATTAGTCAAAGCGAAGAGAAGAGAGTTGAAGGGTTAAGGTCGCGACCTGAAGACGACGCACTCTCCACCTCTCCGACTAACGACGGTGACCAGTTGACGAGTTTTCCAGGGGACGGCGACGCGGGAATCAAGTAATATTTGTCTCGAATTTTCAAATTTTCCACTTAACGATTTATTGATTTTTTTTTTTTTTTCTGTTTCCAATTTTATTTTTCTCCCCTGTCTTGGAATCCCTACTTTGTTTTAAACTTTCAGTTATGTTAGTATATAGTATTACTTTCGAAAATAAAATTGTTAGTAAATTATGTTTCTCTCCAGTTTTGTACTCTTGTTTATATGACTTAGGGTATTTGAACCATTGAACGTCGCATTCATGCGCCTTTTGGTTAGAAACTTCATGTTTATTTCACTTTCTCAAGTTCATAACATGTTTTTTGCTTTGTGTATATGTTACATGCATATAGATATTTTTTTTCTGTTTTTTCGGGTTTTGGTCGCCTTTTTGCCGCCCGCCTCTCGCCTTTCGCCTTGTTCAGGTACGTCTCGCCCGCCTCTCGCCTTTCGCCTTTGACAAGTATGGGTCAGACAGGTGTTAGTAAGTGACATGAGATGGTAGAAAAAATAAAACTCCATATTATAATTGGGATTATCCCATAGTTTAATGGAAATTAGTCTCTTTCAAAGTTTTTATCAATTCGAACATATTATGACAACAAAAACATTAAACTCTTTCACAATATATGAACCATATCTTGTTGCCCCCATGTCCTATAGGTTGACCCAAGGCTCCAAAAACTCGACCCGTTACATAATGCTAATACTTGCTCCTTCCATAATCCATAATGCTAATACTTGCTCCTTCCGTCCAATAACTACTATGTGCACAAAATGAGTTCTACGAGAATTAAGAGATGAATAGTAGTGGGTATTTGTTGTGAGTGTGAAAATTAAAGTAAGAGAGAGAAAGTGGGGTAGAGAATAGTAGGTTGATTGATGCTGTGAGTATAAAAGTAAAATATGAGAGAGAATGAGTGGGAGAAATTGTTAGATTATGTCATTTTAAGAAAGTGTGACTTATCAATGAGACACCCAAAAAAAAAAATTTGTGCACATAGTTATGGGAGAGAGAATATTTTAATTTATCGGTACAACAATATAAGTATCATTTATATTTTAAAATGATCTTTTCTTTTTTTTATTATTATTACTAAGAATGAATTTTGAGCAATAATTTTAGGTTAATCAAATTATCCTAATGAAAATCTAAAACTTGTTATTATCAAAGTACTATTATTGATTGTGTATTATGGGTAGGTTTTGGGGGAAACTAGTTCCTCCATAAGTTATAAAAAATCTTGTTTTTAGCCCTTAAACCCTAAAACTTAAACCCATAATTATTGCTTGAAGTTCATTTGTAATAACGACAACAAGAACCTGAAACTGCGGCTCCGTCTCATACTTATTATTGACAATTAACTATAAATAAAGTGAGATTATCCTTTCGAAAACAAGTACTCCCTCCGTCTCATACTTATTACTATCAAATGGGAGTGTATGGGGATTAAGAAAATATATTGGAAAAATATGTATTGTGATTGTGAGTGGGCAGGAGGGAGCAAATAAGTTAGTGGATAGTTGTTGTGAGTGGAAATAAAAGAGAAAAATGAACATTTTGAGTAAATAAGTATGTGACACCCAAACCAAAATGAAAATAAGTAGCGATAAGTATGGGACTGGGGGAGGGAGTAAGCCTAGTTGGACTACATAATAACAGAATCTCGAGTTATCTTTCTTGATCGAGTGACAGTAATTCGATATGTTAATATCCTTATAACTATAGAAAGTACTGCAATCCCTTGAAATCACATAATCAAATATCTGATGAGTTTCATCTCTATAAATTATGAAATTATACAAGCGCAAATCTACATAAATTAATGCAAAATATATTATTATTAATTTTCAAGTCAAGCGGTTTTTTTTTTTTTTTGGCTATATATATAATGAAACAAGTGCGTTCATCCAAAAAAAAAAAAAAAAAGACATTTCAACAATTACAATTTTTTTTAAAAGAAAATGTCAAACTTATCTGAAATGACAACAATAGTAATGTTCTTGGCATTGTTTTCAACTTTCCCTCTCATTCTTCAAGCACGAAATCTTGGTATTCTGGGAGAATCAGCATCGAAACTCTCGTATCAGTACACGAGAGCATTATCCGGTGATGTAAATCCCATGAGAGAAGTGCCAGAGGGTTCGAATCCCCTTCATCACGATACCCCACCGACCTTTGATGAGGATCATAAGATGATAAACGGCCTCGAGATTGGAGTAGGGTCCATGAGATACGTTCCAGAAGGTCCGAATCCACTTCATCACGATTCTCCACCAGACGGAGCGAAAATTCGTCAACACTAGCTAGCTAAATCTTGTTCATTTTTGTTGAACTTTATAAATTTATATGAATGAATTAAATTGCATGTTATATGTACTAATTAATGGAGCTATTTTTTAATTTTCATAATAAGTTTCCATCACCTTGTATAGATATACTGCATCTCTATCATCTAACTTGAATTCCAAATTAAGATTCATACTGAAATGGGAATGGTATACTGACAATCAACCCAGATTACATGTAAGACGTTGATGCTAAAGCAGGTGGTGACTTGCTGCAGCAGTTCCAAATTCAACCGAAAAAACAGAGCAACATTGACACACCATCAACAATACTATCAATAACAAGTTTTAGATTTCATTAGGACAACTAAATCAGCCCAAAATCATTGCTCAAAGTTCCTTCGTAGTAACGTCGAAAAAAGCATGAAGATCATTTATTTTATATCCTACGGGATTCTTGGTTGCCCTTATTGCCATCCCAGCAAAATGTGATACGAGCCCAGCTGCAAGATCACCTTTGCTATATCATCTTGCCAAAAGCCCCCTGGAGGGCTTAGTAGGGCCTGATAAGTTGCAGGCGCTATAAGTGTAGATACAACAAGCAGAAAATTGTTTACCTCGTCCGTAGATGTAGTCTGTTAATCTTCTACTTGCTGAAGTTGCAAGTTCTTGGTCCCCGGATTTGCTTTGAGACAGTTTTAGAACGTCAAGAGGGGTCAGACCTCTCTTGTTCGGTTCATTCAAGTCCATTCTTCCCTTGCTAATAACTTCTCATTAAGCACCAAGTGTCTCACCTGTGTAAACAACTCTTTTTCAATCTCAAATCATATCAAAGAAATGTTAAGTGTTGGAATAAAATTACTGAACGATGCAATGTACCACTCTGGTGCCTATGCAGCCACGTAGTGAAGTCATAGGGCATGGATCTCCACATAGCTTATGCGAAGGGGACCTCTGCGGTTGCATGGTGCGGGTACATAGCCTCGCAAACTTTGTTTTCTTGTTTTGCGCAAAAATTCCTTTTGGCATATGTTTTATTATACTTAAGGGTTTAGGTCTCCTGAATTCCTATATAAACCAAGTGACGGCCATAAACACATTGTGACACCACGTAAAAGCATTATCGAGTATAATTCAGGCGTGGTAGCGCCCCCAGACTAAGTCCAATCTAGGAACGAACTGCGAAAACAATTCTTGTATTCTTGTGCGACTGTGTTTGCTCTTTTCTCTTTTTCTTTATTCTCATATTGCTAGGGCATGATTTCCCTATTGTACCCTCGTTAGGAAGTGTGAATCCACCACCAATTTGGACCTTATCACCACCAAGTTCGACCTGGAACTCCTTATCTGATCGACGTGATGCCCCCACCCATTGGTCACGATTTAGACCACAAAGCATTTTTGGGCCATTATCAGTTATGATTGAACTGGGCCAAAAAATGTTATTGGCATTGTGATATCCCTCATCCCACTCGAAAAATTGTACCCTTTGATTGGGTCAGATAAGTTCCCACCCACTACCTACTAGGCACCAGCATCATGGACTTTTGGGAGGCCTGTGGTAAGCCCAATTAGACCCAACGTGTTCGTGAATAGTGGGCTAATGTGTGATCCTTATGTACCGAATCACGTTCTCAGACTCGGGCCGTTACAAATTGTATGAGCGGAACCCCGACCGAAAGACTAGCGAGCTCGGCCAGAGGTACAATCTGGGTATGTGATTGAACTTGGTATATGACTGACCATGCCAGGGACAACAAGGATTTGAGTGTGGGAGACTGTGATACCTCCCATCCCACATCGGAAAGATGTGGACTTTGATTGCATTAGATACGTTCCCACCCATTACCTACTCCGTACACCAACATCATCCATTAACTTTTGAGACTCAAGGTGTTTGTGCACAGTGGCTAGTATGTGGTTCTTACATAGCGGACCGAGTTCTTGGGCTCGAGTCGCTACAATTCTAGCATAAATGAAGGTATTATGGTACGAGTATCTAAAAAATTAGAGGCATTAGAAATTGGTAGGGAAGGTATCATCGAGACTAGAAGAAGAATAAGCTAAGGGAAGACTAAAACTAGCAAGAACATCAATTGTAAAGAAAAATATGATCAATTACAGTGTGTGATGCATGGCTTTGCTTCAGATTAAACTGGAATGCAGAAAATAATTCAAGCAGCTCACACCAAATAATTATCAAAGATTGCATTTTTTGTGTACTTGCCTGATATAACTTTCTTGAGGCTGCAAGATGCAAGATTGTGTTGCCCTGTTCATCCTTGGTATTTAGAACACTCTCCTTGTTCACTTGGTTGAGATGCTCGACCAGGACTTGAAAGACTTTGAACTGGTTATTCTTCAATGCAAGGTGAAGAGCAGTCTCTCCCTGATCTACATAACCAATGGTATCCGTATAACCGAGATCAATTCCCTGACAATCACCACCCTTCCTTTAATCAGCACAATGAAGAGGGATTCTTTTATCCATTCCCTCAACCAGACAAAGGTTCTGGTAATTTCCAAGAATGCTCCCGAGCAATCTCTACATACCCTTTTGCAGAAGCAATGTGCAAGGGCCTAAACCGTCTGGATTCAGCTCCCATGCAAAATCTGGCCTCAATTCCATATAGAAATATAACAACAAATGGGTATGTGTACCAGCAGAGATGTTAAGGAAGTTTTAGGTTATGATAGCAGATATAAGCCAACACAAACTTATACAGAATATAACCACAAACTAATGTGCCACAGAACTAGTCAAAAATTAAAGTTTGGAACTTGATATATCTGTGTATTCTAAGTTGGTCAATGGTATGCAACTACACATTGTCACTTCATTTTCTAAGAACTACAGGTTGTACTGAATTAGTCAGTTTGGCTTGGTATTTTGTATAAAAGCTTTGGTCGAGGTTTAAGATTTCTACAAAGCGCGTGGTTCCTGATTTGGATTAGGTTCCTAACCAAACGAAACAGACTTTATATGTCACTAGTAAATAAAGTTGGGATAAACTACACCATTAAGAAAGCTAATTTAAGTTGAATGTGTAAATGACCCGATAGTTGTTAATGACAGCAGTTGTTTCAAGAAAATGGAGTTTGATACTGAAAGGGAGCATATCAGAACGGATGCTTATACATCATTTCACCATATTCATTGTTTACTGAACAAACTTGCAAACAAATATATATTGATTGCATTGGATGGGATTGGATTGGATTATAGACGAGAGAAAAGCATTTGTATAATGTAGATAGTGGTCAAGGACTTACCAATGTTTTTTTATACTCCCTCCATCCCGAAATGATCTTCCACTTTTTTTGTTGTTATTACGAAGGAACTATGATCAATAATTTTAGGTTTATTCAATTATACTAATGAAACTCTAAAACTTGTTATTTGATACACCATCACCAATACTATCAATAAAGTTTTAGATTTTCATTAGGATAATTACATCAACCTCAGATAATTGTTGAAAGTTCATTCGTAGTAGCGGCATAAAAAGTGGGAAGATCATCTTGGGACGGAGGGAGTAACACTTACAATGCCTCTATGAACCAGCGCAGAAGCAAGGATTTATCCAAGTATCTGGCTGCAGTCAAAACTAAACAATAGAGACACCAAGGTGGAACATCACTGACCGGGTCCAAAATAGACACATTTGCAAGGCCATAATCGAGACTAAACATGCCCATTCGACTCATTAACTAATCAATTGCCACAATGAAACAACATTAGAACAGACGTCGTCTTTTTGGTATTATGGACCAACCTTAAGATTTTCATCATAAGATGATTTTCAGAATCAACTACAGTTCCAACATCTAAGCTCATCAATCAGTAAGGCATTTCCACCCTAATTTTAAAACCTACATTATTGTGACCATCATAAAACCTACAATACCACCATGAGTGAGAGCAGGTTCGATATGACATGCAACTTACAGGGATGGCCACTTATTAAGCATATCGCATCAAAGTTCAAGTGTCCAACTAACAGAAGTAAAAGGCTGTAATACAAAATCGTCAGAGTTAAAGCTATCTACGAATACGTGACTTTTATAAGAATTAAATGAGCACTTGCAACCAATTCATTTATAAGGAATAAGGACTGTATTGTCACAATTGCAATATGTCAATATTGCAAGTCGCCCACCAATCAGGTTTTACAGTTACACTAAGCTACATCCAGCTCATAAATAGTTACTCGATAAGCTTAAGAAACCAACGCCATAAACTAATCAAACTAGTAAAATGAACTACAATCAAATCACAGAGTACAGCTATTTACGGGTCAATACATTTCTGGCCTACTTGCAACAACTACCAATATTAACCGATCAAAGCGTTGGCTATAGCCCAAATGCAATCAGCATAACCAGTTACCATAAAGAGAGACTGGGAAGAAATAAATAGCTATTCTACATCAGAAAGCAAATGCCCCACTAGCCCATACATATATGATACTCAAAAGATTTCAATCCAGTAATGAGAAAACGGAATTGTAGAGTAAAAAGGTATTGCTAATAAATATCACTTCTCAATAAAACTTGACCATTAGCAAAAGTATATTCTCCAACAAAAGCTACATTTATAGATAAACATGATATTCTAATGAACTTCCAACTCTATCGACTACTAAGCCGCAATATATTATATATCAAAAGATGATACAAAATATAGAAACTATAGCCATTAGAACTCACATATAACGCCAACGCATCTGCTAAGATTTATGAGCTTCCCGTCAATCAACTCCACAAATTTGTTAAAAAAAATAGTCACTCGGTTAAGACACGGGTGAGGGCATCCTCTTCACTTCTTATTCTTATTACTCTCCAAAACAGCTTTCGCAAATGTCTCCACAACCTTTTGCTGTGACTCGAGAATCATCTCTGTTCTCTTCATCTCCATCTCCATCCTCATCCCCTCAATCTCCTTGGCCATATCCATCTTCATTCTCTCCATCCTCACAAACCCATCTCCCATCATCTTAATGGCCTCCACCATTTCATCCACCAGGTTTCCTTCTCTCCTCTTACGCCCTCCACCACCTCCGCTGCTGCCACTGCCATTTCTGTCCGTCCCGAACCTACCCACATACCCATCCCTCACTCCGGAATGCCCATGGTTAGATATGGCCGGAATTTTAATTTGAAATGGACCTGCACCAGGTTTACATCCAACACCATTATTAGAAACAGACCCATAGAAACCCTGCCGGATCGGAATCGCTTCTTTAATAACCCCTCTCCCAGAATACAAATCCTCATTATCCTCATCCCCATATTCTTCCTCCTCTTCCACATCACCATAAATCGGCTGCGCATTCAGCGTAACAACTGCCGGCGGCGGCAACGGCGTCCCTTTCTCCATCGCATCCATCCGATTGAAGTGAACCCAAGACGAACAATACCGGTGACATTTCGGGGTAGTAACGGCGCGTTGAATTTCAGCCCGGTAACGTTTCCTCAGCTTCTCCATTTTGTGACGACACTGAACGGATGTCTTTTGAGGTGTGGCTGAAGGAAGAGAGCAGCGTGCAGCGACGGTGTCGGCGACCTCTTGCCAGTGGGAGGCACGGAGGTTACCTCGGCGGAGGGAATACCATTTTTCACGGTAAGCGTCGATGAGAGCGACGGTCTCATCGTGGGACCAGCACGGCGGAGGGAGACGGCGAGAGGAGGTACGAGGAACAAGAAGGGTGTGTGGGTCTTGAGAGTGAGTAAGGGAGGAGGAAGACATGGTTGTGGATAAGGGTATCGGCGCACGATAGCAAAAAGGGAAGAGGAGGAGAGAGAAAGGAGGAGGAGGAGGGCGGCGGTGACATAATGGAAAAAAGAGAAGGGTTAAAAAGTGGGTGGAGGAGATGAGAGAAGGGAGCGGCTGAGTTGGAGGCCACCGCTTAGGGTGGGGGGTGGTGGGGGGAAGGGGCTAATGTGCGCCGGGTGTGGAGGGTTTAACAGTTTTTCGTGGGCCAAAAACAAATTTCTTTTGTAATCATACATTTTCATTTTGAAATTTGTAATCATACATCGTTTGATAGAAACAAGATTATGAGCTTGCACTAAAATAACATTAATTTGAGATTTACATGTGGGACCAACAAATTTCAAAGTACAGATCATCTGTGCCCTTTCCTGTGTGCCCCTCTAATCTCAACCGTTTATGTTGATATTATTCAAGCATGTAAATGGTCCAGATTAAAAGGGCACATAAAGAGAATATTATCCAAACATGTAAACGGTTCAGATTAAAAGGGCACATGAAGAGACACAGGAGATCTGGACTCCAAATTTCATTGTATTGAGGACGACATTTCCATTCCACGCAAAAGAGTTACTTTAAGAGCCTCCACAACACGGTTTGAGAGTCCCCTAGTTTGTAACAGTAGCCTTTCTTTTGTTGCTAGTCATTCAGTTGTAAATTATACTCCCTCTGGATCCAGAAAGATAATTTCATTTTGATTTTTTATGGTTAACAAAATTAAACTTTGACCAAACATTGGTGTCAATCTAATCATCACAACAAAATTCTAAAATGTGTTATTGGTAAATCATTTAATGATTAATCAATTACAACTTTTAGAATTTTCACTAGAACAATTAGATTGACACTAGTGCTTGATCAAAGTTCATTTTTATTGACCATAAAAGGTCAAAATTAGACTATCTTTCTGGGACAGAGAAAGTATCATGTTATAAAAACACGCTTTTTGTATTAAAACATGATGTAATTTCTTTAATACCACATAATAAAATTACTACCTCTGTCCCAACATTCATTTTTGGACGGAGGGGGTATATTAAAATCGTGGGGTTTTATTTTACATTGTGTAGCATACGTTTAACATCGCGTAAACACACGCTTCACATGTCATTGTCAGGTTTCCATTTCGCTACAAAATTCCAAATTCCCGTGCTAAGTTCAAACTTGGTTAAAAAACAAAAAGAGAAAATTTGGGGGGAAACTAGTTCTCCATAAGTTTTAAGAAATCATGCTTTTATAGGGCCTAAAGTTTAAGGTTTAGGGTTTAAGGTTCAAAGTTTAGGGTTTAAAGGTTAAAAATAAGACTTTATAACTTGGGAACTAGTTTCCATCAAAACCTACTCAAACAAAAAATAAGGCAAATAACACATTATCTCAAAGTTCCATTAAAATTGCAAATAGATCCACAAAGTGCCAGTTTTGACAAATCCATCCATCATATTAACTGATTAAGGCAATATAAAGGCGTTTACATGGTGTCACCATTGAACGGAGGAAACTAATACGTAGTCTGACATGTTTAACTGGACGAGCAATAGCGAAAAACGAAGTGCCTTTACAATTCATAATTAGTTTTAATGCAAGGGAAGACTCAAGTTGAACGATGCATTGAGCTAGCTAATCAGCAGCAAAATTAAAGAGAAGCTTAATATACAAGAATGGTCAACTTGGGTCTTCCCTTGCACAATTAGCTCAATGCATCGTTTGATGACACCATTGATACAAACCGATCTTCACCACTTGCTTAGTGGTAGGAAAAGATTTACCAATTCAAAAAATGCATTCCTTAACACGAAAAAAAATAACCTGACATTCCCAGATATGAAGAAATTAGGTTTACTAAATGGAACAAACTAGACTTGGGAGGCCACAATATTCCATCCAATTAACACAAAATTTACATTGTCAGAAAGTGAATTCCAACATCTATGCCCCTAAAAATCTGACAAGTGACAACCTTAATTTTTCGTCTGTCGCTTCAGGAGCACAAAAAAGCAACAATAGTGAAACTTGCTTCTAATATAACTAAACATAACCATCAATAAAGCTAACAGATTCACCAACCGATGCCAAACTTCTGTAAGGTGGGAAAATTGGAACTGCAACACCAGCTCATCCGCTGCTGCGCTATGATCAAGTGCCCGGATTCTAGCACTCCCCTTGTTGATGTTGGTGGATCAACGGCTGAGAATTATTACAAGTCAAATTCATCACGACCTTTAGTATACCAACAAGGGGTACGTAACAAAATCCGGGCCCTTGCTCACAGAGCAGCAAAAAATGAGGCAATACTGCAGTTCCTTATCCTGTACGGTGGAGTCCATGAAAATCAAGATCACCAGATAGCCTTCTTGCTAGATTTTGCTAAGGCAAACACAGTTGAAATGATGAATACAGAAAGGAATAACCATAGACCAATCATACAGAGTATTAAAAAAACATTTAAATTAAACTAAAATAACTTGAACACGAGTACACGACGAAACCACTATAGCTGTCAATCTTATAGCAAAATCAGAGCTAACACCTACCAAGTATTGACGAATGCAATAAAACGAACCAAAACAACACCAGCATGCTAATGATAAAACTTTCGAAGGAGACTACAAATGCTGTTAAATGTAATATAAAGTCCTATTAGCACATCACATACCCTTTCATCTCCATAAGATTCACCACTTTCCAAGTCATTAAGTAGTGAGACAAGCACTAAATTCATCAACGCCTAGTTAGCAGGTCTCATTAAAAAAAAGGGGTCAGGAAAAAACCTAGGACAGCATAACTAAAGAATTCATCAATTTAATGCGGGTACACTCAATTTCCAACACGAGAAGAACTCCTGATCCAAGTCTATGTTCATGTATTTCCCCTTCAACAAGTAAAAATTATACTCCCTCCGTTCCAAGTAAGTTGAAACATTCATTTTAAAGTTGGAAAATTAAGGATACTAATATTATATTAAGAATGAAAGGTATAATGAGTGGTTGGGAGGAAGAGAGAATGAGTGGAGGATTATAAAAGTAATAAAAAGCTTCTATTTTTGGATTGTTGCAACTTAAGTGAAATGCACTAAATGGCAAAATGTTGCAACTTACTTGGAACAGAGGGGGTACTCCCTTTGTCCCGAAATGATCTTCTCATTTGCCATTTTTCATTGTCCCAAAAAAATCTTCCCATTTATACAATTCGGGCTTAACTGTGCATATACAAAACATGGCAAGGGAAGCAAGTGTTCATATCCTTAAAAAGTTTGAAAGTCAAATGTGATGATCATTTTGGGACGGAGGGGGAGTAATTAGTCTAGTGACACAAGGCTCAAAGTCAAAACCGTTATAACCTCTAGGTGTACCTAAACTGGCTATGCTTCCTGCAAATAGTAGACAACCCACATACTCTCTCTGTCCCAGAAAGATAGTCTCATTTCGACTTTTTATGGTCAATAAAAATAAACTTTGAAACCGGCCGATAGCCACCTGTGATCGTTGCGTAAGAGAATATAGTTGCTGGTAGTCCTTCTGCGCCAAACATTGGTGTCAACTTAATGATCCCAATGAAATTCTAAAAATTGTTATTGATAAATCACTTAACGATTTATCAATTACAAATTTTAGAATTTCATTAGAATGATTAGATCGTCACCTATGGTTGGTCAAAGTTCATTTTGTTGACCATAAAAAGTCAAAATGAGACTATCTTTCTAGGACAGAGGGAGTATATTTTGAATATAACACGCATCAGATTTATCTTTTGGTATAAGAGTAAAGATTTCTGCTTTCTCCAGGTAATACTAAAAAAGGACAGCCTTCCTCAACAACAACTACAGCACCTCTTCCCATAAGAAGTAGATATCATGATGATAACAGAATGAACAAGGGAGGCAATGAGTATGAATGAAAATTTAACTACTACCCTTATCAATGGACTCATGTTTTTTCCTCCTAATTACTACTCCCTCTGTCCCGGAATAAATGTCATAGTTGACAAGTCAATGTTTTCAAGCTTTTAGTTACAATTCCTTGATTGCCCCAATCTATTCATATGGGTAGAGTGACACCTACTATGGTATTGCAACGCTTGTACCTCTTAGAATGGGTAGTAGGAAGATCACCAAACTTCATATCCTACTAGACGACATTTAGTTTGGGACAAACGAAAATGAAAGTAGGACATTTATTCCGAGGCAGAGAGAGTACTAAGATTTCAGTGTATGAAAGTCCAACCAAACTCCAACTACACAGCTTCAGTATAGAGTGTCGTTGAACATTATGTCCAATTGAACTCCAAGCAGATGGAGCAGCAAAAAGATTATCTTTAAAGTTAACTTTAGTCCAGCTTTCAGCATCCTGCCCAAATCACTAAAAATGTCTTTTCGAGAAAAATTCAGCAAAACAAGTCACAGGGGGGAGTCACCTTTCCCGCTAAACAAAGAAACTTTGGGCCATCTCAACCCCACTCTAATCCAAGTAATGAGGCCATCTCATCAGCCATACTAAGTAAGATAAACTTTTGTAAAACACGTGTAGCCCGTGTAAGACAATATAACCAGGGTACTAGGGAGGTGACTGTTACCTTCTTCTTTTTCCAGTGACTAGCCTGCTGAGCGCTGTTCTTCCGATGAATCAGCTCAATGAACAATGAAGAAAAAAGTAGAGCTCAAAACACGATGTTATTGCCTTCAAGTTGTTACTTATCCAGTAAACTCAGCTGAGCAATACATCCGATCGTCCTTATTAACCACAAGCTTGTCAAATATTTTACCCACTAAAACGTGGTTCAAAACGTGGTTCTTTGCATTAAGAGATACCTTACAGGCAGATGGAATAGAAAACTTCCATTCATAATTTACCAATGTCTCATCTTAATCTCTTAACAACTCAAAGTTCCTTAACAGCAGAAATATTAGCTTAACAGAAAGCCGAACCTTAGATCTGATATATACCTCGCCTACAAACATCAAATCTTAAAAAGTCATCCGCTCCACCGATACAAAGAGGCTTTTTATACTTGATAATGTGCTTCCTTTTCACGCTGCTGACACTTTAATCCATGAGCTTCAAATAATCAAATCCTACAGCAGCCTCTTTGTCAACTCATATCTGTATCACATACAAAATTCACTTGTAACCATGATGCTCTTTCTCATCAAGGACGGATCTTTCGAAGAAGAAACAGCGAAATTCTTTCATGCATGCCATCATCCCACACCAAAACAAACTAAAGCACAGATACGCGGATGCTCCTCTGTCTTTTAAACATAAAAATAATTTATAGGGGACATAAAATTTTCTGGAGTACCTCAATAGTAGGATCCTGAACCGCCACTACCCATGTAACTACCTCCTCCCAAGCTACGACTGGAATAGACCGATGAGTAAGAGCTGCCACCAGCCTGAAGTAACAGAGTACACTTAATAAGATATTTAAGCCTCTAACTAAAAACTACGCGACATCTAAATATGAAATAGCTAGAAGAATAAGCATACATCGCCTCCTCGAGAAACGTAATCACCGCCATAGCTCGAGTACATCCCACCACCATCACTACCGCTGTAAGATCCTGCAAACATGAGCAACCACGTCTAAACCATTAAGAGCTACAAAAGAATAATCATGATACTCGTTGTCCAATGTGAACACAGTACACACCTCCGCCATAAGCCATACCCTGACGACTGCTATAAAGCCCAGGAGATTCTTGGCTAGAGATTGAACTTCTGCTGCTACTATATCCTACATTAGATCTCCCCATTCTGCCAATAGTATCTAAGTTAGCCCACTAAACAGTGCATATATCCCAAATAGAAAAAAAATGCTAGACAGCAACAAACCTATCGCTGTATGCATCCCCATATTGAGAAGATCCACTCCCAAGTTCATAATCATAACGGGCACGTGACTGGCGCACCCCGCTTCAGCATAGCGGGGAGGAACATCATCCTTGAAGTATCAAGAAATATATAAAACGTATGCATCAGAACTGTACAACATTTAACAAAGAAAAGACTGAAAATTCGATGCTTCTAGATTTTACTAACCAGTGCTGAGTATGGTCGTTTGGACCCAGACACAGAGTCATAATCACGAGGACGACCCTCACGGTAACTCGGAGGTGGCCTTTCAAATCTAGGCCCATAACTGTCATCAGTATAAGCTCTCCTTGCTGAAGGACGAGAAGTGCTTCTGGGCAAATCAGAATAGGCAGATCCACGAACAGGATACTCATCTCTATAAGAAGAACGCCTCTCTGAGGAGACCCCTCGTGGGCCATAGTCTGCAGCAGCCCTACTTCTAGGAGGGAGCTCCTCGCGCCGCCCATAATCCCTCTTCATGCTACTCTTGGGGTATGATGGAACTGTAACCCAATATTTCATGATCATTTACAGATGAAGTGAAGTAGTTGCTAAGTTCAGAAAGATATACTCCTTAAGTCCCATTTTATGCCTAAAAATAAATGGGCACAAGATTTGAGGAGAATCTTTTTATTATAAAATGTGGAAAGTGGGGCAAGAGAGAGAAAGTGGGGTAGCGATTAGTTAGTGGATAGTTGTTGTGAGTACGACATGTGGGGTCCATTAAATTAGAAGTATTAAAAACTTTCCTTTTGGGGTTTTTGCAGTTTAAAATGGGACACCCTTTTGGGAAATTTTTGAAGCTTAAAATGGGTCGGAGGGAGTATGAAATTACGCATACCAGGTGGTCTCCTATCATAGGACCTTGACAAAGGCGCGACTGGTCTGGCCCTAGGTGGCATAGCTGTAACTGGTCTCCTGTCCCTAATAAACCCAACAGGCCTCTTGAAACCACGATCAACAATAGGAGGGAGACGTCCTCTGGCTCTACTCACCCCACGAACTGGCAGACTACGTGGGACAGGACGAGCCCAGGGACTCCTGAGACCACCAGGGGCAGCACGTCCAGGTCGAAAATCTCCTCGAGGAGCAAAGTTTCCTCTGCCTCTCTGAAGTGGTCTTGACAATCTGGCCCTAACTTTAGCCTGAAAGGAAAAGTTATTAATCAAAATCAGAAGTAATATCATGACTAAACATTACTCCCTCAGTCTCAAATTGAATGACCATTCTTTTCATTTTGGAGAAATTTTAAAAGTTCAACGTTTTGTAATTTTAGTAACCAAGATGTATAAAATTCTTTGCTATCTACTTTCCAAACATCTAGTTTTTCAAGTATAAAAAGACTAGTGAAAAAAAATGGTAAACAAACATTTAGGGACAAAATTATTTTCGAAAAGGTCATTCATTTTGGGACATAATTTTCTTAAAAGTGGTCATTCATTTTGGGACAGAGGGAGTATATGGCAAAAGTACCAACCGTGCTGTCTCCTTCTCCCAAGGTTTCATTATTAATGCTGTTAGCACATGCCACAGCTTCATTATGGGTGCCAAAGGTGACAAATCCAAAATCCTTTCTCTTTGCAGATGGCATGTTGCGGGCAAGCTCAATCTTTACGACCTCTCCATATTTCTTGAGAAGCTCCCGAACCCGATCCTCATCCCAGGAGGCAGGCAGGCCATCCACAAAAATTGTAGTGACCTGCGCACACGAACATGGTGTCAGCTATACAAACTCTGAAGTGTCCATAGCCTTGCGTGGCACACGAACTATGCATCTATACCCAACAAAATACTGGGCATCTCAAACGAACATAAGCCAACTATCATAACGCTAGTTACAACAAGGAAATGATCCCTAAGTTACCACTTCAAAAATATACGGACATCACATTTGAAGGTGATATACCCAAACTGGGATATGATATAAACGAAAGTCAAGAAACAACACCGTATATGAAAATGCATCCTGCACAACTACTCGTCTAGTTCCACTCTCTTTTTATTCCTTTCCCTTTATTTCCTTTTCAGTTCTGAAAGAGAAGACGGTTGCAGATATCACAGAAGATAGAAATCATTACTTCACCAAATATCGCAATAACATAACGAATTACCAACCAATCTTCACCACTAGAATGTTAGAAAAGGAGCCACAATCTTCAACCATTTAAATGAAAATAATCTTAATAAGCACCACATGCAATAACAAATACATATAAACAGAACACGAGCTAAACAGCCAGAAATTAAGGCCCTGTTCATCAAATACAGAGAAGATATCCAGGTTTTTACCTGGGCCATCTCCTTATCATCAGGGTCAATTTGAGCTGCAAAAGAAACCTTAGCGGGCCTATCAACCCCAAACATGACATCTCTCTTTTGCAGACGCTTAAAAGCATCCATTGCGTCTGACAGAGAAGAGAACTCCAAGAAGGCAAAGCCCCGATTCATTCCCTCATTATTACTGTCTTCAACTAACGTCAAATCCTCCAGTGTGTCAACTTCATAATGTTTCAACTTCTCCTTTAACTGGAAGCACATTTAATATCAGAGAGACGTCAATTAAGAAACTCAAACAGATCTTACAAAAAATATATGCTTGGAGATGACAATACTATTCCGTAATTCCTTAATCAACTTACAGCTTCCTTTGTCCAGGACTTGCATATGTTACCCAAAAACAATGTATCACTGTCCTGGCTTGGTGTAACACCACACTGTTTTCCATTAACCTGGAATTCGGTCGAAAAGAAGATATGGTTCAACATATAATCAAGAATAGTTGCCAAAAGAACCATGACGGGATCAAGAAGATACCACTGGGTTTTTCATCTCTGCAGCACGTTTTGCTTGTTCCACAGTAGCAAAACGGAGGAATGCAAACCCCTTATTCTTCTTAGTCTGCGCATTCATCATAAGCCTGACTTCAGTAACCTCGCCAACCTCACGAAATACTTTCCTTAGATCATCCTCCGTCGCGTCCTTGTCCAAGCCACCAACAAAAATTTCAAACTCTTTGCGTTTGCGCCTTTCTTGGTAAACATTGCGATGCTCCTCCCGTTCTTCTGTATCAACCATTTCAGTATGCTCCTCGGCATTTTCTTCATCCTCCTCACCATCTAACTCCTCTGGAGCTTCTTCTAACTCTTCCTCAGCCATATCACCTTCCCCTTCCTCTTCCTCTTCCTCTTCCTCACCAACATCCCCATCCTCAATTTCTTCCTCCAAATCGTCAACCTCTTCTTGAACATCCTCCTGTTCTATTTCCTTCTCATCATAATCCACAGCACCATATTCTTCAGGTTCGTACTCTTCAGGATCATTATCCCCAAAGTCTAACCGTTCACCTTTTTCATATTCCTCCACCGATTCTTTCACCGTGTCCTCTTCCTCTGTCAGGCATAACACGAGGACAATTAATCCAGTCTACTAGAATGAATTCTCAATCACCCACCCATAAGTGCTCTTGTGAAAATGGAGCAAGAAATATAAATAAACAATTTATGCTCTCCCAGCACCAAGTTAAACTCTTAACGACAATATGTGTTAGCTAAAACATGTTTTAATGCCGTCATAAAACTCATTTTGTAGATCTGCTTGCTCTATAGTTTTCAATTCCTTCATAATGACCAAACTAAATGCTGCAAGGAGTTACTTGGATTTTTTATTTTTTTAATTTGCATGACCTGAAGCGAAGACTATTTCCTTTCTTTATGGAGAAGTATTATTAACCCCTCATGCACTAAACGTTCACAATTTTACACATTTCCCTTAAAGTGAGTTAAGAGATCAGAAATACTTGTCACCCAAAAAATTGCCGATAGATGGAAGACAGTTTCAAAATATAACAAAGATATAATCTACTTTAAAGCACTATTCCACTATAGGCTCAAAACCTCCTTATTTCGTTCACTGCAGACCCCCATGCACGAAAGAATATGCAAATAAAATAAAAATGGTAAAGGATGCGAGGAGAGCTAAGTGCACAAACATCTTGCCATTGCAGGAATTCTGTTTTTTTTTATGTGAGATTTCAAGAAGATAACTCCCTAGGGTGAAACTAGATCAGTCTACTGTATCAAAGCTCCCCCTTAGCAAGACATATTAATATCAAAAACTGAATAACAAAAGACTTCTCACAAAACCTAAATACTCCCTCCGTCCCTAATCTCTACAAGTTTCTTAGTTACATCCCATGTAACAATAGCACAAAAAAAAACTCAAAACACACAGATTCATAGGAGAAAGAAGTTTTGAATTTTCACCATAGCTTCAACGCACTTTACAAACCACTGGCGGACCTAGGTACTAGGTTAAGGGGGCCGCGGCCCCCGTTTGTCAAAAAAAAAAATAGTGCAACTTTTGTAAATTAATTAGTGCAATAAATTAAACTTTGCCCCCCCCCCCCCCCCTTTAGGGGAGAAAAAAGTGCACTAAAATTTTTTCTTGCCCTCTTATACAAATAAAAATAATTTTGCCCCCTTCAAAAAAAATCCTGGGTCCGCCACTGTTACAAACCATACAGTAAACAAATCATTCCTCAAGATCCAAACTCCCAAGACATAATTTTGGGGACATAAATTCAAGAAATTCACCAATTGGAAATCATATTATTCAAAAATTAAATTGTGCTCAAATTTCACTTTAAGGTCGAAGACTCCACCTTCCTAAACATATCAATACCAAATTCAAAATTCCACCGATATATAACTAAACAGATCTAGAAATATATACAGTCATGACACCGTCCAAAAGATATAATTAAAAAGATAAAATACTTACTTTTTTCCGAATTCAATCCACTCTGCACTAGTTTTTCCTCAACCTTGTCATCATCATCATCATCATCATCATCCACAAGATTCTTATCTTCAACAACCTCCTTAACCTCAACCGACACCGTTTCAATCTTGACCTCCTCTTTTACTTCCTCATCTTTCACAGGCTCGTCGACGACCTCCGGCTGCGGCTGTGCCGCCGCCGCCTTGGGTGTACCTCGACCCCTTGCTGCTCGCTTCGTCCCTGGGCCCGCAGCCTTCTTCGCAGAACGCGGAGGCATCTTGTGATTCAATTCGACAGCTTGACAAAATCAACAGAATAAATTAGAAATTGATGGTAGCTAATTTGGGGATTCTTTGGTGACTGCTATGAAACCCTAATCGGAAGTATATAAACGCTTTGGTACGAATTGGTATACGAAGGGTAAGGGCGTGTTTGGATGTGGCGAATTAGGAGAGTATTTTTATGCGAGTGTGGGCTTTTTAGGACACGTGGGATGGAGGATGTCTTGACGTTGACTTTTATTTAGATTTCTTGGTTATAAAGGGAAGACAAAAACTTCCGTGCGAATAGGCCGTAAACGAGCCGAGCCGAGCTTTGGAGTTTTGGGCTCGAACTCGTTAACGAATTATCGAGCTCGAGCTTTTATCGAGCTCGAGCCCATTTACCTTGTTCGAGCTCGAATCGAAATGAATTTCGAGCTGCTAGCGAGCTTTTCACGAGTTGTTCGAACTCGAGTATTTACGAGCCGAGCTCGAGCTTAAACATTTTTCTGAAAATTATGAAATCAAACGAGCTCTAGTTCGAGCCTTATCGAGTTCGAGCCTTATGCTCGCGAGCTTTTCACGAGCTGTTCGAACTCGAGCATTTACGAGCCGAGCTCGAGCTTAAACATTTTTCTGAAAATTATGAAATCAAACGAGCTTGAGTTCGAGCCTTATCGAGTTCGAGCCTTACCAAGCTCTGATAAGTATACTCTGCATTTTGAACAAAAACACTATTTTAAAAAAAAAAAAAAATCTCTTTTTTTAATCTCAAAATGTGTCTAGTTTACAAATGTAACCTCATGTTTTTTTTTTTTTTTTTTTTTTTTTTTTTTAAAAGCTCTTGTTCATTTAACTTCTCATATTACAAAGGATTAATTGAATCGTATATATACCACCAGGTTGTAATATACTCCTTATGTCCCAAATTTTATATTTACTTATCAAATTTACTTAAACTTTAACTAATATTTTACACTAAATTATTAATTCTCATAAAAATTAAAAAATAGTTGTTAAATCATTAATAAATTATGTAAATTAATAATTTATATAAATATTAATCAAAATTCAAATAGTTTGACTCTACATAACCAAAATTCAAATAGTTTTACTATTATAGTTAACTATTATAGTTACTATGGTATTTTTTTTAAGAACAAATAGTTACTAAGGTAGTTAATAATTATAGTTAATTATTATATTTCACTATAAATAGCTAACTATTATATTTAACTATTAATAGTTAACTATTTGTTTTAACAATTATATTTAAAAGTTGAGGCCGACCGTATGCTAACCGTGAAATTCATAAAAAAAAATTGAAATGCATAGGGATAGGTAGGTTTTCATATTGTGGTCAACGTTTTATGGAGTTGACCATGAAAGTCAAAGTCAGACAAACTTTCTGATTAGTATATAGCATTTAAATGACGCTATTATACTTAGTCAACTGTATTTAGTAAAACGTACGCTACGCTAGGTGTATAATATAGTATGTTACATGTATGTATATATACATATAATACATACATACATCATACATACACACACATATACGGCTTTCATCCCGTCCGACTTAAGAGGAACTAGAATGAATGGGGGAGGTTATGAGAACAAAAGTAATATTATCTTTCCATTTATTGGCCGTACTACGTCGAGTATGACACTAAAAATGTCAAAATGTCCGAAATCGGGCAGGATAGAGGGAGTATATAATAATGTATATAAATATGTGCTATATGTATGTATGCATATATATATATATATGCAAACGCATTTATATGTGAAATATATGTGTGTGTGTATGTGTAAATGATAAACATTTTGTTCATTCTATATTTGAGTAATTAAATATACTTGCATATATAACTACAATAATAGATGTTAATTTTATTTTTTATTTCAATGAGAAAAATAATATAAGACAATTATGTGTACATTTGAAAATAATAAATTATTTTTGAAAAAAAACCCGACTATTGTGTATATATCTCTACGTTTTCATAATGAATGTTCATAGAATAAATTAATTTTAGTTGTTGTATATTCTATATTGTATTATTGTATTGTATGTGTATAGTCGCTATATGATCATTATATGAATGTATAAAAATTAAATTAATTTTAGTTGTTGTACAATTATTGTTGTTTAATTCATTTTGAAGATAAAAATATTTTAGTTATGATTTATTCCTTGTACAATGTTGTATATATACATATAATGTATATTTATTCATTACAAAAGTAATAATGATGATTATTTAGTCGACCTCGAGCTTAACGAGCCGAGCCGAGCTTGAGCCAAACGCAAACAAAATAACCCGTGTTAACGAGCTTATCGAGCCGAGCCCAAGGTCGAGTTATGCGTGATTTAAACGAGCCGAGCTCTAACGAGCCGACACGAGTCGAGCTCTAACGAGCCGAACACGAGCCGAGCTCGAACAAAGCTCGTCGAACAAACGAGCCAAACACGAGCCGGCTCGATAAAAATTCGAGCTCGAAAACTCGGTTCGAGCTCGAATAGCACTTCGAGCCCATTCGAACCGAGCTCGAACGGGCTCGGTTCGTTTAACAGCCCTACATGCGAACATGGAAGTAGGGATGGCAATTTGTCCGAATCCGATCCGTACCGAAGGCGATCCGATCCCAAAAAATAGGGTTCGGTTTGCAATTTTTAAAACCCAAGCGGGATCGGATCATGCTGATGATCCGATCCGAACCCCGACCCGATCCAAACCATAATGACCCGATACGACCCGACCCGAACCATTAATAAAAGGTTAATTTTAAATATTTTTAATATTATCTTAAATTTATTTTTTTTCTAATTTGTGTTTGTAAGTGAGATTTGGATGATTTTAGACTATTTTCCATACAACATTCAACATTGTGCTTAAAAATATATTTTAATTAATTAATTCGAAGATAAAAAAATTAGACTTTTAATAAGATTCTGGTCGGTCACAGTTTCTTGAATTTTTGGATCGGGTTCGGATCAGTATATTTGAGATTCAGATCAGGTTCGGGTCGGCCATGATCCGATCCGAACCCGCCCCGTTGCCATCCCTACATGGAAGACCCGTCTCATGGTAGAGACGTTTTTTGTTACCCATGATCCGACCCACGAACCGGCTCCATGACCCATGGGGGCGACCCTGCCACGTGGCAACCTCTCATAGGTCCAAAAAAAAAAAAAAACCCGGTTTGTCAAAAGTAATAGTTACTATAACTAAATGTAACAGTTTGTATACATAAATGTAATACATATATACAGAAAAAGTAACAGTGTTTTTTTTTATGTTTTCTTCGTTTGCCAAAAGTAATACTTATTACAACTAAAATGTAACGAACGTGTTACTTATATGTAAGAGTGTTTATACATAATTGTAACACATATGTATAGAAAAAGTAATAATTCAACATTTACATTTTTAGAGCTAAAAACACTTGATTAGTATTACATGTAAAAGTATTACATTATCTATAGAAATATGTTATAATTTCTTTTATTAAAGTGTTACATTTACTTGTACAAACAATTACATTCATGTATATGAGTTGTTACTTTTCAAATGTTACTTTCTTTCAAAAAACTAAATCAAAATACATAATATTTTACATTTTTGCAAAAGCACTATTACATTTCAGTATAAATGATAATTACGTTTAGATATTGTTTGGGTTACACGTAATTATAGTTAGTATTACATTTGAAAAAACGGGTAAAACGAGTTTTTGTAAAACGGTGTTACGTTTACTTATGAACAACGTTACTTTATATGTATACAGTCATTACATTAAGTTATGGTAACTATTACTTTTGGTAAACGACGGAAAAGTCGAAAAAATATATATATATATAAAAAAATATATATATAAAAAAAGAAATAAGAAAAAAAGGCCAATGGGTGCAAGACCGGGTCATGGGTCAAAAATGACCCGTCTCTACCATGAGACGGATCCCCTTGTTCTCAGAGGAAACTTGCTCTAAAGGGAAATAATAAAATGTTTATAAAAGAATAAGGAAAATAATCAAGTTAAAAAGATCTTCCAAAAAAATATATTACAAAAGATAGGTACAAAATGAGGTGTCATAATTGTGTTGGTATTTTTAATTAGAGTCTGTCGGATCCACTATCGATGTGGCTAATAAAATAAAAACCACCAAAAAAACATGTATAGGGGACAAGAATCTATGCAATGGCCATTTGTTGTAAACTGACTTTTAGAAACAAATTCAAACTTAATCTTCAATCAAGAAAATGATTTGGGGCAAACAAATCAAGTTCAAAAGCACAAATTCATTAATAAAGAGTGGGGATATACACACACACACCATTTTAGTAATGACACCCACATTTTTTTTATTACAAATATACCATCTTATTAAAAGACAATTTAATCCATATTATGACACTCACTCAAAGATGTCTGATTTGGGATCTCGTCTAAGACCATCTACGTGGATTAAACGAAAAAACTCATTCAACACCCACTTTATCACTCCACATCATATTCTCTCTCTTCCAACTAATTCATTCAACACTCCATTCAACTTTTACCCTACAATGGTTTGTTTAATCCCCTATTCAACACTTTTCCCACTCATCATCCTATACCCCACCACTTAAAATTTATTTTATATTTTTTATTTTTATGGTTAGTGTTGAAATGGTTATTATTGGGATCTATTTCAAGAAAAAGATGAGGTTTTTTTTTTTGTGTCGAAATACAACGAAACTTACGTCAATTTAAAGAGAATTTTTTTTTAGGAATTTTGGTGTAAAAAAATAAATTAATAAAAATATTTTCTGTAAAATAATTGAGCTCAAATAATTGGAATAAAAGAAAATAATTCATCAGCCAATCAAGAGCCAACACGTGGCGACACCACAAAAAACCAAAAAAAAAAAGGCTGACTGCTTTTGGCTACACGCCAGCCACTCCATGTCGGCGAATCCAAGCGCGCCACGTGTCCAGTACCCTCCGACCATTCTGCATTCACACTTGCTTATTCCATTCAACAAAATTGCAAAACCCACCCCATTCAACCAACCATTGTAGGGATTAAACCTTCATTTTTTTGTGAATGACCCATTCAACCATGCATTTTATGACCATTGTAGATGGTCTAACCAAAGCAAAGGAAAGATCGGAGGTGCCGTGGATAATTAATATTCCCTCCGTTCCCACTTCACTTGAAACTTATTCTCATTTTAGTCTGTCTCACTTCACTTTGATATTATTTAAAATGGAATGCTTTTACTCTTACAACACTAATCAAATTAATATTCTTCCCATTCATTTTCTCTCCTACTTTACCTTTTGTACTCGCAACAATTACCCACTAATTCTCTTTCATTTTTTTTAGTTCTGTGTTCACCACTTTGGTCCAAATAAGGTGGGATAGAGGGGAGTAATCCGTAAGGTGTAGGGTGTTTGTATTAGCTCAACAATGGTATTTTCTGATGGGTGTAATTAAAAAATGAATAGAATTAGCAAGGGTAAAATAAGAAAGCAGGTGGGCGTATTTACAAAAAAAAAAAAAAAAAAAAAAAAAAAATCAACTTTGATTAGTGGGTGACCTAACTAATGTGGGTGTCCTTACTATTAAGTGGGCGTGTATATCCTCAATCATTAATAAAATACTCCCTCCGCCCAAATGGCCTTCTCATTTGACTGTTCAAACTTTAAAAGCATATGCACACATACTTCACTAGCCATGTTGTGTTTATACACATTTTTAAGTCCAGATTGTAGAAATGCGAATAACTTTTTGAGACAATGAGAAATGACAAATGAAAAGATCATTTCATCAGAGCTGAGCTGACTATTATAAGTGCTCTTATGGGAAGAGAGACGCGTGGAGGGAGGGAGGAGGGTAACAATTCAAATTCCAAATTTCACATTGGGATCAAGGGAAAAGTGACATTCGACGGTCTGATACAAACTTCAGAGATATAAACAATGGGGATCTAAACGAACAGTCGTAAACACTCTCTCGGATAAATCACAAGCTAATCATCAGTTGTTTTGAGCAACTTTTCGGTATTTGCTATGGTGGTTTGAGCTTCATCGATTTCTGGGCCCTTTTCGTTTGATTCCTCCAACTCCGCCTGAAAATCAAGACTATGCTTATATCAGAATCCAACAAGTATACAAGTATGACCAACTCATGTAAATGTCACAAAGAGATAATCAACTTCCTATTCTGGAAAGTTAAACTAGAATACCACCAAAATGGAATATAACACAATCTTAACCCATCATCCATACTCATGTCACTCAAATTTTGGAAATTTACATACGTTAACCACTCAAATTTAGAAATAGGACTTTCTTTTGGGGACAAACAAAAACGAAAAAGCTTGATCACCCTAAAAAAATAAAAAAACAATCAATCTTTCAATTCCCAAGACTGCAAGAATCTTCCTCCCCTTCAAGAGTGAATTTCAGTAAAGACAGCTCCCGAAATAGGGTTTGAGATTATTTTTGAATAAGGATATGGAAAAAAAAAAAAAAAAGAAGAAGAATTCACCACTTCTACCCTAACTTTCTACGCGCAACTTCCAGTTCCAGCTCATCTATACAGTTCTGTAATTATGACCTGACTTAAAAAAATGCGGTATGTCCTAGTCATTCCAATCCATTGAAAAGAAGAAGATTTTTCTTATCAACTTTTCTTAATACACCAAGATAGCTCTTTTTATCAGAGACGTGACCTTCAACTTTACTAGTAGCATTTTACCCGTCGACCCATTTAAATACAAAAATTTGTGTAGCATTTTATATGTCTTTTTATCAGAGACAGGGACCTTCAACTTCACATATCCCTTGAATTGTCTCTGTAGTCCCACAAGACCGCTCCCACCATCACGCGTATGCCCCCTCAGTGCAGAGAATGTGAAAGCATCTTTGTACTGAAGGCTATCAAAACGAGTCATACCTAGTTTTTTGGCTTCTCTTTATAGCATTGGGATGGAGAGACTTCAAACGACTAGGATCTAATTTCTGCTCCTTCCATCCCAATATGAATGACCTTTTTTTTATTAAAGGGACACTCTAACAAGCTTGATTTTTTAATAGTAAATATTCATAAATATCCTTGCTATCCACTTTGAAACTTTTAATTTTGCAAGTACAAAATGAAATAAGAAAAAAAAAATGGACCAAAAAGGTATTTCGTTTTGGAACAAAAAAGGTGATTCATTTTGGGACAAAGGTAGTACTCCCTCTGTCCCTAAATGAGTGTCCATTTTCAAGAAATCTTTGTCCCAAAATGAGTGTCTTTTTTTAACACAACTTTGTCCCTAAATGTTTTTTTTCGAAAATTTTTTCACCGGTTTCTTTATACATGCAAAACTAAATGTTCTGAAAGGAGATTACAAGATTATATATGAATCTTTGCTACCAAATTGTACAAAAAAGTTGAGATTTTCAGTGTCCCTTAAAATGAAATTTGGACACTCATTTAGGGACAGAGGTAGTAGTAAATAACACAAATAAATAAAAGATAGCTGTTATAGTTTTTCTCAGTGCGTTTTCTGACAGGAGCAAACAGATTTTGAAGTCTACATTTGTAAACTTCTCCTCCTTCCCTAGCTCCCGTTCCTTTCCTTTTTATTGGCAAATTGCCACATCAATTTTCTGACTCTCCTGAATAACTTGCTATAAAATTTGAATGAATAAGAAAATACCAGAGCTCCTTTTAGGTCAGCCAAAGAAGCCTCCAGGCGCTTGTGGCAGTCAGGAATCATCATCCTTGATTCAGCAAGCACATTTTCCTGCCCATGAGTTAAAAAATATTATGTAAATGAAAAATATTACAGGATAGTATTAAAAAAGGAAATGACTGACCATTCCTCATTTATATTGGTATAAGAACTTAATTCAGTTGGGGCATTTAGCAATTACTCCCTCCGTCCCAAAATGATCTTCCTATTTGACTATTCAAGCTTTTTTAAGGATATAAGCACTTACTTCATTAGTCATGTTTTGTTTATGCACTTTTAAGCCTAAATTGTAGAAATGAGAAAAACTTTTTGGGACAATGAAAAATGGCAAATGGGAAGATCATTTTGGGACGGAGGGAGTACTATAGACTGTCCGCATTAATATAATTAATCAACTAGTGGGACCTGTAAATTAAACATGCTATGTACAGAATCCTTAAATACGTACATTAATCTAACTTAAACTTTGATACATATGTGCCTCACATTCTCAAATGTTAAGTCTGACATTTACGAGTTCAGAAATGTTTTCATTAGCACTGGCACCTATTGTACATTTTGTTCAATGGTCAGATCCGAAAACACAAACCCGAAAATGTGTGGAAAAGAAGTGTATAACTTTTTTGATCTACTTATACTGTTTAAACATTACAGCCCTTCAACATACTTATGTTGACATTCACTACAGAGTGTTCTAAAAGACGCTAGGCGGCCGCTAGGCGGCGGAGCAACGCCTAGCGCCTAGAGCGCCTAGGCGGGGCGGAGGCGGGGCCTAGGTTTTTTTGCTTATATTTATGGCCAGATCGGAGTAGTATATTGATAAAATCTTTTTTTCACTGAATCAGCCTAAACCCGCCTAGGCCCGCCTAATTCCGCCTAGGCCCACCTAGACCGCCTAGCCGCCAAGCCCGCCTAAACCCGCCTAAACCGCCTAGGCCCGCCTAATCTGCCTAGCCGCCAAGCCCCCCTAGATCCGCCTAGCCCCTAATTTGGCCAATTTGCCAAAAATCGCGGCGGACCACCCCCGACTAGCGCCTAGGCGCCGCCTAGGCGTCCTAGGCGCCCGTCTTTTAGAACACTGCTACAGATAAATCGAAATTCGTGTTTTGTAATATTTCTACGAACCAGCCTACAAATATCATCATGAAAAGCTAGATTATTTCATGGTTCTGTTTACATGACAGCACTTTTTACAATCTAAAAACTGAAACCGACAATCATCAAAAAATAGACCCTCCCCACCCCCTTCAACCCCACTACTTTTTATAATTCAAAACGTTCGACTCAGAAACTTCTTTTTCTTCCTTAAAGATACGAGTATATAATTTGAGGATCTTACTTGGTAAAGTCCAGCTTTTCAGTAACAAATTTGTAATTGTTGGGGGTTTTAATCTGATAGGGTATCTAGTCCAGCTTTTCAGCTAATTATACGACTACACAAATAATTTAAACAGATGCTCTTAAATGTGATACATAGAAAACATGATAAAATCAAATTAAGATGACACGGTATAAGACCAATCTGAAAGTTAAAATTTTGGGAAAAGAGAAAGGAGCTTCCTTACCTGTTGCTTAAGGTCGTATGGATCAGCTCCTTTCTCCTTCATGTCAGCTGTCTTGGCAGATTCCCTCTCCACTCTTTCTCATATGAATCCAGCTCCTTTACAATGCGTTTGCAAGTCGATGTCTTAATTTTCAGATTTCTAAGGGTTGCCATTTCAAAACTGTCACAAGAAAAGCACACTTATTATTCTAATCCATCCGTCTCATGATAAATCTTGCACTTTCCTTTTTGATCTGTCCCAAAATATATGTCGAGTTTCTAAATTAGGAAATAGATATAGTGTAATTTTGACATTGTACAAGTAATGTACAAGCATGTAAAGCAAATTCTTTAAAAATATTGACAAGTCAAATGCGACATTTATTTTGGGACAGAGCGAGTATCTTGGTACATATTCCCTTCTAAATTCAATAAGCAAGATAATCGTGAGTCCGTGGACACTTGCAAGACACCCTATCAATGAACTAGCATATGTTGATGAAACCACCTACGATACATAAAAATTCCAATGTAAAAATAAGAGGACTCTTTTGATACATTATGCACACCACCAGCAGATAAATCCCTCTTCCCCCATTTTTTCCGTTCCCTCTTGAACCCTTCCAATTAACCTACTCTGTTCACCGAAACTATTTTCCCTAAACCATGAATGCTAAAACGCTGGAAAGACATCCAAGTTGCATATAACAGATAATGCTTAAACCCTCATAAAAAATCGAAATTCCATTGCATGCATAAGCCACCATTTCAACAAGATAAAGTACTACCTCCGTCCCAGAGTAAGAGTCCTACCTCTCAAATGCACGGAGATTAAGAAATGATGGAAGTGATGGAAGTGTTGTGAGTGTAAAAGTAAAGTAAGAGAGAGAATGAGTGGGAGGGAATAGTAAATTGATTGATGTTGCGAGTATAAAAGTAAAGTATGAGAGAGAATGAGTGGGATGAATAGTAAAGAATTCATGCCATTTTAGGAATGAGACTCTTACTCTGGGACGTACCAAAATAAAAAGTATGACTCTTACTCTGGGACGGAGGGAGTAACAAATACACTTTCCCCAAGTTTTTAGCTTTTGATCAAATGGTTGGACTAAGTACATCAACCAAAAAATGTTTTAAATACTTTTTTTCTATTTCTATTTTTTCCCCAAATTTTCTCCGAACATATTTCTTCCTTTAAATCACTTTTCTTTTTCACGTCTTTTCTTTGAAGATTGCATGTTAGCCAACCCCAAATCAGTTTGGGACTAAGGTATTGCTGTTATTGTTGTTGCATCAAACTCTATCTACATCAAAGTCAATAAATTTTTCACTAAGCATAATTCAGAATCGTAAAGTATCTAGTCCATCTCTATGATTTTCACACCAACAAGAAAGCACAATAAGAAACAGTAAAATATACAACTCCCTCCGGCAGAATGAATGTCCCAAAAAATTCAAATTTTTTCTTGATCAAAAGCAAATTAAAAAAATTGGACATTCATTTTTGGGACGGATGGAGTAACATATTACAAATACTAAAACTGCATTACTTCACTACAAAAGTCACATAACACTGCAGGTCTTGTACGATTACACATTATTAAAAAAAAAAAAAAAGTGAAAAACATTTTTTTTGCTGCTTGAAAAGAAAATAAACAAGATTTAAAAAAAAAAAAAAAAAAAAAAGCAAAATGAATACACTAGATGTTTATAGTCTTATACCTTACATCTACATTAAAAATAAAAAAGTAAATAAAGAAAACAAAATCAATAGACTCGCTCATACACCCATTCAAATCTGTGCACCCCAAAAACGTCAACGAATGAAAAGATATTAGAAAATACAAGAAAAAAATAATCCCCAATTGAGAAAAAAGTGTACAAAACCTTAGTTTTAAAACCCTAAATTGAAATTGAAATTTCATTACTTTGATTCTTTCAACCTTTAGTTAGTCATGCTAATACATCAACAGAGAAAACAGATTAATACAAAATCAAAAAAATATATAATTTCTATGATGAAATAGATTGAAAGGAATCTGAAGAAAAGAAAACATCAATGGAAATTTTGAAGTCCCCAAATGGGTAAAATCATAGTACCTTCTTAGCAGCAAGAACGGAGTAATGGCGTCGTGACGGCGGTCCGGAACTAGGAGTAGCACTCGGCTGCAGGCGGTGGTTTTCTTGAGGTGAGGTTTGCGCTGCTGAGAAGAAGACCGTCGTTTTTGCTATTTTTTTTTTTGTTTTAGAAGTTTCTACTAGGCCCTTTTTGTTTAAGTATAATTCGAAATCAACCCTGCGTTTTAATTATTTTCATATATTAATGAAATTTTAAAAGGTAAATATATTAATGATCAACTTTTCCTCAAAATTATCTAATTATTAAATTTTGAAATAAATTAGATGTTTATTGATAAATATAGACGAATAGTTAATCCTAAAAGTTTGGAGTTTGGGCAAAACTATAATGAAATTTCTTTGTGTAAAAGATTGCCAAAAGTGAAAACATTTTGGAATTGGATTTTGTTTTTGGCATTTCATTCTAGTTTGTAAATGCTATTAGCACTATTATTTGGCTATGAAAACTAGGTTATACACAATATTAAAGGTTTTGTGTGGTGTGAGTTTCATTGTTTCGGTTACCTCAAAATTTGACCAAACTCAATAAATTTCTAAATTTCCCATTAAATAAAGAGTATTTCTAATATTTCACCCTTAAATCTCTTCTAATCACGAAAAACCATTGTCAAATCTGCCACCTCGGCAACATTAGTTTCGTAACAATCTCTTTGGGGCCGTATTCAAATAAATACGAGACTCTTATTTTATATTGAAGGGGCGGGAGCTATATTTTCAGACAAACTTGGACGCAGGGACCATGACCGGTCTGCTTTCTTGCAAGCAAAATGCATGGAGTCATCATAGTCCGCATACCCATTAATAGAAGTATTTCCACTAGTAGCTTCAACGTCCCCGCCCTTAAATCTTTTCCAATCATCAAGAACAACCATCAGATCCGCCACCTTGGCGGCAATAGTTTCGCAACAATCTCCATGGACCGTATACACCACCTTAACATCTTTTTGGCTGATACAAAATCCACTAAAATGAAGGGTATCTAAATACAAAACCTTGAGGCCTAGTTTTGTAAATACACCCTCGCGCATCATTTGGAATAACACCTCTTGCTCTGTATATTTCTTCTTCTTCTTCTTCTTCTTCTTCGTCGCCACCCCTTGTGTTGATGAGTTAAGTCCATTGTGCACCATGTTTGGAATAGCGAGATCGTTTTTGGGTTCGATTTAATGTAGTAGAAACATGTATTGATGAAGTTTGTATTGTTTCGTTCGCCATAGAATCGGTCTGTGCTTATTTGCAAGTCTTCATTTGGGTGATTGCTTATCCTTGTAAATGGATTTCGTAGCCACATTACATCGGCGTCCTACAATATAGCACAAAAAATATTGGGGGTAGTAACAACAAATAACTCCCTTCGTCACACAAGTATTGAGCTATTTTTAGTTCGTCTTAAATAAATATTGCATTCTTAAATAAACAAAGAAAGAGGATTGCTATATGGACCCCGGCCCATTTCATTAAACATTAACCTATTATAGTTTACAATAAATTAAAGCATGGAGGGGGATCAACTCAGTAATGTAAGGGTCTATATAACAACTCCCATAAAGAAACAATCCTATGCAATTTTACGATGATACAAATTATGTACAATTAAGTAAATTAAACCTCTTTTTTTTTTGTAAAGTTTGAAACATTAACTACGATACTAAAGTTGTCGGATCGAAGAAATATTTGAATTGGAGTTATTATTAAGAAAGTACTTACCGTGAAAATGAAGTTGTAACCGAGCTTGAGAACATCCATTAGAAATAAGGTTCTTCTCCACATCATCTTGATGAACCCACCGGTCTTGAACAACATCTCTTCTCCGACGTTGTCCTCGTCCGTTACCAATTTGTAACAATGTAATCGCCGGAATTTGCACCGTCGTATGCCGTTTGATCTAAGGCAACAACCAAAAGGTGATCTAAGAGATACCTAGTGTCTTCTCCAAACCAAAAGCTCTCAAGAAAAAGATCAAGCATAGATGGGTATCTATCCTTGTTTGGTGAGATGTAAGCTTTGTTCACAACTGTGATTATCAAGGTCTTTGAACGACATAAACCAACTTGGCTAAACGGAACCCAGATACTCTGGGCCCACATGCCTAGCAGACCTATATCGAGAGGCCCACTCACGAGAAGCCCATGTTTATAGGCCGACATCAGTAAGGCCGAGCAGGCAGTCCTTGCCTAGGCCGAGTCCGAGAAGCCTAATCCCTAGCTGGCCTCTATGACAAGCCGAGTTAGATGATGGGCCGACTTACATCAGAAACCTCCCATTATCGTTGGGAAACCTCTTACAGAGTTATGTTACAACTCTGACACTGACGAATCTTATCTAAACAAGGATATCTCTTATACCAGATAACAGGATATCATCCATCCTTATCAGGAGTCTATCTCCAGGGAATGCGAGTCCTACATCAACACGGGATCCTAGCTTCTCTAACAAGCTAGGATTCATTCACCCACGCCTATATAAACAGGTCCTCACACCAGGAGAAGGGTAATGAACTTTTGGCTCTAATCTGGTCAATTGATTTTCTCTATTTCTAATCACCCATATCCTTATTCTTACACCGGAGGGCCTTCGCCGGTGAAGCCCCGGTGTAGTTTACGTTTGATTCGTGTGTGCAGATCCGGCCATCAAGAACTGTCGCTGGGATTATCCGAACCGCTTGACGAAGGCTGATCCAACAAGATTTTGGCGTCATCAGTTTGGTTCCATTGCCGGGAAATCGATTGGTCAGTTCTTTAGCCAGATAATTCCAGACCATGGCAGGAGAATTGGTTGACGGGCGAGAAGCCACCCCTTCTAAAGAAACCACAAGGGATGCACCGCCCCCCGAAAACACAAACGCTGCTGCACAGAACCAGAGGCTCCCACCTACAGCACCCGCACAAGGGGGAGGAATGCATACCCGTTCAAAGGGGCCGGCCCCCAATGTTGTTAATCAATATGGGCACCGCCGACGGACAGGATCCCGAAACAATGGAGCAGGACCATCACAGCCGCTGCCATTGGACAAGAGGACATTGCTTCAACAGAATGTTCACACACTCCAACAGCTAGCCGACGCACAGCGGGCCCTGTTAGAACTTGACCCCGAAAATTCCTTGGCTAACCTACTCCAGCCGTCTGGAACGAGGGGGACAAATCTGGATGACAGAGTGAGCAGAAGGGAGCCCCTACAAAATCGTAGACGGGATGTGCCTCCCAGGAGCCGTGTAAGTCGCCAAGACGGACGGTTAGGAAGACTCGATCTAGATGGGGACCTGAGAGACCATATTAATCGCCGCCAGGGAAGAACAAGAAGATGAATCCCCTGGAGTGGGAATTATAGAGGAAAGACGTCGTGGGGACGCCCGACGTCATTCACCTTCCAGACAGGATCCACCAAGGCGCACACCACCTCGACTGGATCCACCCCGGCACACTCCACCTCGCCGTACTCCTTCAAGGCATCGCCTCGAACCAATCCAAGGTGAAAGGAGACGCCGAGATTCCCAGTCACACCTCGGCATTCAGCACAAGGGACATTGTCGACCTTAGAGAAAGGCTCGACAACATTGAGATGATGAATCAGGGGCACAGGAAACCCAATAATGACTATGACGCTATGCGCCCTTTCGCGCAGAGGATTAAGGATGCACCACCTAATCCACAGTTAAAGCTTCCACATCTAGACAAGTACTCCGGCAACGCCGATGCTCTGGATCACATCCAAGCCTTTGAGGCCACCATGGCCCTAGTGTCCAATCAGGATAACGTACTGTGTAAGGCCTTTGCAAGCACCTTAACAAAGGCAGCTCGGTCCTGGTTCATGGATCTTGAGAAAAGCAGTATCAATTCCTTTGCCAAGTTGAAATCACAATTTTTGGAATATTTTGCTACCGCTGGTGCGAGGAAGAAAAGGTTGTCTGACCTAGCCAACATGGTCCAGAGCAAAAACGAGTCCACCCTGAGCTTCTACAACCGGTTTAGGGACCTTGCCGACTCAATAGAAGAACGCTTGACCGACAGGGAGATCATTGTATGCTTCACGAATGGTCACAGGTCAGAGCAGTTAACTTATGAACTGTCAGTCAGAGAGCCCCCACAAAGGCCGAATTGTACCACGTTGCTTACGCCACGGCCATCGCCGAGGAGAAGAAAAATACGTTATATGGTCATAAGGAACGGGAACGAGATCATGACAAGTCGCATAACGGGAACTCGTCCCAGGGGACCAACGGGGGAAACGGCAAAGGCAAGAACAGGACCAGGGGGACCGAGACATTCACCACATTCAATAAACCGATCTCTGAGATCATGAATCTGGTGGATCTCCCCAACCCCAAGCCTCTAAAAGACAACCCAAAATACCCGAGGGATACCACAAAGTATTGCTCCTATCACAGAGATAACGGCCACGACACCGAGAACTATTTTGCTCTGAAGAAGATTCTACAGAAATGGGCCGACCAAGGCAAGCTCAATCAGTTCATGGCCAAGGACAATAAACGCCCAAGGGAAGAAGACAAAAACAATGACCAGGTAGACAGGCCCCCTCGGGCTAGGTTGATAGGCGTGATCAGGGAGGAAATTCCATCAAACAAGAAACTCAAGGAGCAGATTTACGAGCTAAGTAAAGTCTTCCACATCCCTCCCTGGATCCATGAGAGGGAGGAAGTGATCAGTTTTTCTCCGAATGAATTGGCGGGAAACCGTGCGATGAGAGAACAACCATTGGTCATTACAGGCCGCATTGATAATTGCGAGTCAGACAGGCTCCTCATAGATTCCGGAGCGGCCAAGGATGTGCTATACTATCGCACTTTTAAAGAGATGGAACTTCCTGACACAATGCTGACCCCATATAATGGAAGGCTAGAAGGATTCACTAATCATAAGGCCGATGCCAAAGGAACCGTTGACTTACTCTTGGAAGTCGGCACTCATCCCTACAAAACCTCGGCCACGGTCACCTTCATAGTCATGGATCTAGACAGTGATTACCATGCTATCCTAGGTGCACCCAGTCAAGGAAAGTTGGGACTGGTTGCCTCCCTCCCCCACCAAAGGGTGAAGTTCCCCACCCCGGCTGGAATTGGGTGCGTCCCAGGCTCGCCTAGAGATTTTTTGGAACATGTGATGAAGTCCAGGAAAGCAAAGGCCAAAATGGAGATTGATACTCCAGATAAAAGAATCACGGTTTCAATCAACCACGGTTACAACCTCGACGCCACATATCGGTGTTATATTGGTGACTGTTGAAGATGAACCTGAAGAGTGGGTTATTCTTGACAACGACGTCCCAACTACTGCCGAGGTTACTTACGGCTTACACGGATTCGGCTGTATCTCGATGAACACAGCTTCGGACGAGCCGAGTAACTTGGCTCTTGCCATCGTCCCAAGCTCGGGGGCCACACAGCCGACTGACATGGAAACCGAGATCGAAAAACTGTTAGACATGGAAAACCTAAGTTTGGAAGGGGAGGACAAGGAGAAGGTCAAGCAGATCATTGTCGAGACCCTAGAGTTCAGAGACGGCCCCGAACTTAAGCCTGTGGATCAGTTAGACGAGGTCGTCATCAACCCAGACTATCCAAATCAGAAAGTAAAGATTGGGAAGCAACTCTCCCAACAAGAACGAGAAGAGCTCATCTCCCTACTCCAAAACAACTTGGATGTATTTGCCTGGAAAGTAGATGACATGGTGGGAGTAAAAGAAGCTGTCGCTCTCCACAAACTGGAAGTCGACAAGTTCTTCAAACCGGTCAAGCAGACAAGACGAGTCTTCTCTACCGACAAGGAAAAAGCAATTGAAACCGAGGTCGACAAACTCCTCAAAGCCGGCATCATAAGAGAGGCAACATACCCCGAGTGGCTTGCAAACGTCGTCATGGTAAAGAAGCACACTGGCAAATGGAGGATGTGCGTGGACTTTACGGACCTGAACAAGGCCAGTCCCAAAGATAGCTATCCCCTCCCGAGGATTGACAAGCTCGTAGACTCCATTGCCGGCCATCAAACCCTCAGTTTCTTGGACGCCTACTCTGGCTATCATCAAGTCAAAATGGCCGAGGACGACATAGAAAGGACGGCCTTTCAAGCTGCAGGCGGCGTATACTGCTACGTCATGATGCCTTTCGGTCTAAAGAATGCAGGAGCCACGTATCAGAGGATGGTGAACAAGGTCTTCAAATCTCAGATAGGCCGAATATGGAGGCCTACATTGATGACATGGTGATCAAGACCAAGATCGGCAGCCATATACCAGATCTGAAAGAAACCATTGACAACTTGAAAGCTAACGATATGAAGCTCAACCCTAGCAAGTGCGTCTTCGGGGTTACCGCGGGTAAGTTTCTGGGTTTCATGGTTTCTCAGCGAGGCATCGAGGCTAATCCAGAAAAGATCCAAGCCTTGATTGACATGAGGGAGCCGATTTGTGTCAAAGAGGTTCAAAGGTTGAACGGGAGAGTAGCGGCACTCGGTAGATTTATCGCAAAATCGGCAGAAAAATCACTCCCCTTTTTCAAAGCCTTGAAGGGAACGAAGGATTTTGCTTGGACGCCTGAGTGCTCGACCTCCTTCCAGCAACTAAAAGACTACCTCGGCTCTCCACCCCTACTTAGCAGCCCGGTCATGGGAGAGACATTGTACGTCTTCTTAGCGGTAACTGACCGAGCCGTAGCAGCTGTGCTAGTTAGAGAAGAAAGCGGTATCCAGAAGCCGGTCTACTACGTCAGCAAGGCGCTGTCAGATACCGAGAGCAGATACTTCAATGCCGAGAAAATTGCTTATGCCTTGGTAATTGCGGCCAGAAAACTACGAGCCTACTTCTCAGCTCATCCAATCACGGTCTACACCGACGCTCCTCTTAGAAAAATACTTCACAAGATGGACAGCTCAGGACGCCTACTTAACTGGTCTATCAAACTGACCGAATTCGACATAACCTACAAGCTGAGGAAGACTCTTCTGGCCCAACCTCTTACCGACTTCTTGGTCGAGACCGCCTTCACAAATAAACATACGCCAACCACCCGAAAAAGGAAGTTCCCTATGGACAGAGAGCCCTTGGAAGAGTTACCACCCAACTGTTGGGTCCTATACACCGATAGGTCAACTACCCAAGGTAGAAGCGGCGCCGGAGTCTACTTGACTAGCCCGGCCGGCGAGCATGTTGCACGTGATTTTATCAGGTTCAAGTTCCCCGCCTCAAATAATCAAGCTGAATATGAAGCCCTAATCCTGGGACTAGAAAGAGCCAAGTTATTTGGTACAACGAGATTGGTAGCATACAGCGACTTCCAATTGGTGGTGAATCAAGTTAAAGGGGAATACAACACCGAAAACCACATGCTGACCAAGTACAAAGATCTCGTCCTAAACCTGACCAAGAACTTTGAATTCTGGGATATACGGCAAGTAGGTAGAGAATACAACCTGGAAGCCGACCTGCTTTCAAAGATGGCAACATCTGAAGACTCGGATCCCCTAATCATTTTTGCTGACCAGCCCGCTTATGAAAGACTGGAGATCTTGCTCCTGAATGATGAGGAAAGGACATGGATCGACAACTACAAAGACTACTTGGAGAAGGGAAAGCTTCCTGAAGACGAGTTAGAAGCTAAGTCGATCAAAAAGAAGACGGCAAGATACATAGTCTGGAACGGCATCCTATACAGAAGGTCATTCTCCAGACCTCTCCTTAGATGTGTTGCGCCAAAAAGCACGAGAAACTCCTCGCCGAGGTGCATGGGGGAGTTTGTGGGGGACACCCGGGGGCCAGAACCCTTGCCGACAAGATCATCACACTTGGCTACTATTGGCCAAATATAAGGGAGGATGACCAAGCCTATGTAAAGAAATGTGATAAATGTCAACGCTACTCCGACTTACCCAAAGTACCTGCCGTAGAACAAAGCTTGATCATACCGACATGGCCATTCGACATGTGGGGAGTCGACATCATTGGACCATTCCCATTAGCCAAAGGGAGCAACAAATATGTAATTGTGGCAGTCGATTACTTCACCAAGTGGGTAGAGGCGAAACCACTAGCAAAGATCACTGAAGAAAACGCCATCAACTTTATCCATGATTACATATGGTGTCGGTTTGGCGTGCCACACACTATAGTGACAGACAATGGCCTACAATTCTCTGATGCCTTCACCGAGGAGATGAATAGGTTGGGAGTCAAGCACAAGAAGTCGTCAGTCAGCCATCCTCAAGGCAATGGACAAGCCGAAGCCGCCAACAAACTTGTCTTAATAGCACTCACCAAGAATTTAGAAGGCAGTCAAGGAAAGTGGCTGGACGAACTCCCCCTAGCTTTATGGGCTGTCCGTACAACCACTCGGGGGCCAACTGGGGAGACACCCTTTGCTAAGACTTACGGTTCAGAAGCAATGGCACCAGCCGAGATGGCCTTGCCGACTTTCAGAGTAACCAACTATGACGAGGTCGTTAATGAATACAACCGACTACTGGACCTAGACCTAGTCTACGAAAAAAGGCTAACTGCCCAGCTCAGAATGATCAATTACAAGCAAAGAACCAAGGCCTACCATGACAGCAAAGTGAAAAAGAGAACCTTTGAAGTCGGTGACTGGGTACTCAGAAAAATTGAGTCGACACACTTGAAAGCACAACAGAATAAGCTCTCGCCAAACTGGGAAGGCCCTTACATCATCACCCACATTATACGGGAAGGGACCTACATGCTCAAAACTCCGGAAGGAAAAGAGCTTAAAAACCCATGGCATTCCGAGCACCTGAGAAAGTACTATCAGTAGCACCTCGGTTAGATATTTACTCCTTTTATTAGATTTTCGATCTTAGATCCTATAGTTGATATCCAGTTAATTCTTAGTTTGGTTTCATCAATAAAATTTCCTTTATTTTATTTACAACAAGCTTTGATTATAGTACATAACACGGTCTTAGCGTTATTTTACAATGCCGAGATTACCTAACGAAGTCGACGAGCACACTTAAAAGCATGACTTCTAAAGCCTAGTTTCAATAGCTAGCACCCTAACGAAGTTGACGAGCACACTTATGCATAACTTCTAAAGCCTAGTTCTAACAACTAGCACATAAGACGACTTGAGTTGGTCCTAACGGTCAGACTCAACGTATCAAAACCGGGCACTAGATGTTCGTCAGAGCTCAACGGTAGACCACCTCGGCCCGAACATATAAGCCTATTATGGCTTTCCATAATGGTGAGCGACCACGGTTTGTGTCGCAACCTAATTGGCACATCTCATGACAGTGTCGACGTCTCAAACCGAGATAAAATAGCCTGATCAAATGATGAGATAACACCTGACTACCTAACGGTTGAGAGAACGGGTTTACACCTCGCACCAAGATAAACAAATCCTTACAAAAGAAAAGTGTTTGCGCCCCCCAGACCATGCTGGGCCCCGGCGTACAGATACTAAACAAAAAACAAATTGTTTCAAGCCAAACTGGCTTACAGCGACAAAACAAACAATGTATCAAGAGACCCCACCGGCCTAAGCACCTCCAAAAACAAATAATGAGTATCACGGAGCCTGCTGCTCCTCATCACCTTCCTCTTCTTCCTCTTCGTCCGAGCCCAGCTCTTCCTGAAAACGCTCCACCAGAGCATGAAAGTTGTTGGGATCAACAGGAGGAACGTTCCAGACCGGCCTTCCTTCAGCCTCGTCCTGCCGAGCGATCAACTTAAGGGTATTATCAGAATAAGGGATCAGAGAATGTGCTGTACGGGCTTCTACACCGTAAGCGTCATTCAGTAAGAGACGGGCCCACTTCTCAACGGGAACGTTCACTTCGGGATCTATCTGGAATTGGCGAGCTGCGTGTGTATAGCCGTCAACATATGTGGACTGGACTGATCATCAATAATCGATGGCATAACGGTGTGTTGAAAGTTCATTACAGCAGCCTTCTCCTTCGCCGGAATGCTCTCCTCCAGCCGCTGGAACTTGATCTCCACCTCCTCCTTCTCCCTAGCCAGAAGAGCAGTGTTCTCTCTTTCTCTCTCAAGCTCATCCCGAAGTGACTTAGCCTCCTCTTCGAACCGACCAACAGCTGCCTTCAGTTTCTCTACCTCGGCCTCGGCATCCTTAACAGCTTTAACCCTCTCGGCATGAGCCAGTTTGGCACTCTCGCGGGCTCTATTGACCAACTCCACGGTTTGGCCTAGCTTTACTTGAGCACGGGATGCCCTACCTTCCAGGTCAGCCATCTTCTTGCCCACTCCGGCCCATTGCGCCGCCTCATGCTTGGCAAGCGTGGCAAGCTGAACGAGAAAATTGAAATCAATTGCGAGAATGGAGATCAATCAAAAAATAAACAAGTTAATACAATTACCTCGGCAATGATGAGCCCCTTGCGTTCTGCCATATGGGCGTACGTAGGCGGCATGGAATCCAAACCCCGCAGAAGATCGGCATCAAAAGCTCGTTCCAGAATTGGACGGCCAAGTCTCAGCATAGGACCTTGCTGGGCAGTAACATCCAGGCTCTTCAAGGGACGAACGTCTGAAAAATCCGCTATTAAAGCATCAATCTCCTCCGAGGAAAACGGAAACGGGGTGTCAGTGGGTGGAACAGTGGAGGAAGGCCTTTTGGGAGAGGGCTCCTCTGACAAGTCATCACCGCCGTCCCTAGCCCTTTTCTCACCAAGCAGATCACCGCCGTCCGCTTCCCCTGCCTCTTCAAAAACGGCGTCCTCGGTCTGGTCCGGCATGAAAGTACCCGCTGCGGCCGCGGCGTCGCCTGCCGGTACAATATCTCGTTCCCCAGCAGCAACATCAACGGTGGGCAGAGGACCAGCATCTTTGACAGACAAAGCCTCCTGCCGAACGCCCATGTCGGCATGCCTCCTTGTGCGGCCAGAAGTTTTTGACTTCAATCTCCTCCTCTTCAGAAGTCTGTTGGGATCAGATGAGTACGCTTCCACCAGCTCCCTCTCCTCTTCCATGGTCAAATCTACAAGAAAATAATGGGAGCAAGATTATAAGACGAGGACTAAATGATAAATCAATGTTAGAAAAAAGGGTTAGAAAGCATACATCCTACAACTTCCCTAACTTTCAAGCACAGCTCGTCTTGAGTCTGACACACCCCACAGTCCCGATAAAAAAACAAAGTTGGGATGAACAACCCAATCAGGAAATCGGCTACCCCTATTAACAGTCACCATCGTCTCAACGCCAGCCCACGGCCCCGGCATCACACCAACCTGGACGTAATAGCCATGATTGGTCTCCAATGCTGACCATTCCAGCTGCTGAACTGAAGCAAACTCAGTTAACCGTTGGACTAAAGCGTCACTCCAGGGAGCTTTGTAGCAAGATTCCGGCGCCACAGGGGTCTGGTTTGGAACGGGGAATTCTCAGCCAAAACGGCTCTCGACTTTAATGACATGTTTATTCCAGCCTGACACCTTACTCACCGAGCTCGAAATAGGAGCGATAATCTTGGGGCGCCTCTGCCTACTCCTCAGAGTTAGGACCTGAGTGGTCTCATTAAAGCTACCCTCAAAGAATTGGTAGAAGGCCCAAGGACACGGTTCGAAGCACAAGCTACGGCAGAGAACTATGAAAGAGGTGAGATATCTAACGGCATTAGCACCTAGCATAGACGGAACAGCCTGCCAGTCCTCCAGGAATTCACAAATAAAGGGATCAAGGGGTAGGCGTAGTCCTAACTCAAACTGATTAAAAAAGAAGGCCACCTCAGTAGGGTTCAGGTAAAAGGCTGCCCTTTCCTCATTAGTGGTCTGGGCGGAAGCACGCTGATACACTAAGTCATAATCCTCACGAGAGATCCTGCAGCTATCATATAAATAAGTTATCATCTCGGCCCGGCCTTGGGTTGTTTTGATTTGGGAGGGCCCGCAGTATTCCCCCTACGGCCAAGGTTCCTACGGCCTCGACCTCAGCCCCCCTCGCGAACATCATCTCGGAATTGATCAACTATTCTGGCAGAAGTGCTCTCCCCCGACATAGCTGCAGAGGAAAGAGGGAGGTTAACATCAGAAATCAAGATAAGAGCTGTATTTACCCCCCTCTCCCCATTCATTGAAGCCGGGGGGAGCACCCCGTCTTCAGACAGTATATAATGGGAGGCAATGTGGGTCAGAAGGTCAGGCAAAGATGAAACAATCATTAGGTTGGGATTCATCACTCCTAAACGATCGAAGCGACGACTGTCAACCGGCCATTCCACAATTCCGGCGAACGCCCGATGCGCTTCAAGAAAATCTCTAATTTCACTTAAAGGCACTAAAAACCAAGGGCCGTCGAGCCTCCGATAAATCCTACGGTTGTTTCTGTGAATGCCCAAGCGAGCCGGCAGAAAGTCATCAATAGACATACCCGCACCGGAATAGCGTGAGGCAAGAATTGTCGGAGCAAAAGGGAGCAGCAAAGAGAAATAGAAAGACGAAAGAGACAGTGGGATACCTGGTTAGATGCTTCCGGCAAGAAAGGGGCGAAATGTGAGCGAAAAAGGGAAGAAAGTCTGAATCGCCGGTGAGCACCAACCGAAATCGAACAGTGTCTCCGGATCGCCGGCTGGTTGTCTGGTGGATAAACCCTAGAGTGAGAGTTTTGACGGTTCGAGTAAAAAGGTAAAAAGGGGGTTTAGGGATTTCAATCGTTTGAAATTCGTGGGTCAATTAATGGTCCGAGAAATTGACTCCCGCTCGCCCAAAATCTCGCGAAAATCCCGTGACAAATAGCAGATTATACACGTCACCACACTAAACCATCATTGCCTACAATTAAGGCTAGTGGTTATCTCATGAAGTAAACGTCTTGTCACTCACTCTCCGCTGCCCAAAGTCAGTGACATCACCATTTCATGACATCATGAATCTGGGGAATGGTGAATGGCCGAGAGGTTGCCAGCATAAGACCGACGTGAGCACAGTGACACCCCGGCTTTAATCAAGACCAGACCAAAACTTGGGAAGGCTATTAACAAGGGTATCTCACACCGATTTAACCAAGTGGTCGGCATTTGTTGAAGATCGACATCTAGAGTCGAGTTGTTAATACAGACTTGAAACAAGAAGTGCAGTAAGCCAAAAATCATCAAAGCTTCACATAAACAAATATTCTGGAAATTCTGGAAGAAGCAAAGGCTAAGAACGCAAAAGCTGGTTTTCATTGATATAGATATACAAGAAAAGACCCCCACAATAAGGTCGGGGGATTGACCTTTACAAAATCAAAAGAAAAGCTACAAGATCAGGCTAGGTTCAAGACTCGTGAAAAATCGCAATCTTGATCTTGTTCTTCAGTGCCTTCTTCCCACTCGTCATCTCCATCGTACCCATATTCATCAATGATGATGGGTTCGGGGTCATCATCCTCATCATCATCATCCTCGTCCTCATCCTCTGACTCTTCTGCACTAGAGTCGTCGGAAAATTCATCGACAGGGGCCGGCTCCGAGTATTCGCCATTACTATCGGACGGAGTTTCTTCCGCCGGAAAAGATGAACGTTTCTTGGGTGGAAACATGGAGTCGTCGCTGCTCCAAGAATCATCGTTCTCAGTTCGATTTTCTGATTCAGTACTAACCTCTTTTGGGAAGGCATCGTCATAAACCCTTTTGGGAGCCATGAGAAGATTTCTTGAAGGTTTTCAGAGAAGGAAGAAATTTGGAGGAAAGGGATATCAAGAAGCAGCCCTTATATAACCCCAGAATATGAGGGGGTGTAAGACTTACTTCGGTAATGAGGAAGGCACAATTAATGCATACCACTCTCCAAGAGGAGTAATGATTTCTCCTGCAATAAATTATGATGAGGTCATCATATCCGAGTAAGGATTTTGGCGGCTGGCTACCAAATCAATAATAAATGCAGCACAGAGCTAGTACAAGGGGCACAGTTCCTACTCGGCATGCCGAGATAGAAACTCGGGGGCCAGTGAACGACATAAACCGACTTGGCTAAACGGAACCCACATACTCTGGGCCCACATGCCTAGCAGACCTATATCGAGAGGCCCACTCACGAGAAGCCCATGTTTATAGGCCGACATCAGTAAGGCCGAGCAGGCAGTCCTTGCCTAGGCCGAGTCCGAGAAGCCTAATCCCTAGCCGGCCTCTATGACAAGCCGAGTTAGATGACGGGCCGACTTACATCAGAAACCTCCCATTATCGTTGGGAAACCTCTTACAGAGTTATGTTACAACTCTGACACTGAAAATCCTTATCTAAACAAGGATATCTCTTATACCAGATAACAGGATATCATCCATCCTTATCAGGAGTCTATCTCCAGGGAATGCGAGTCCTACATCAACACGGGCATCCTAGCTTCTCTAACAAGCTAGGATTCATTCACCCACGCCTATATAAACAGGTCCTCACACCAGGAGAAGGGTAATGAACTTTTGGCTCTAATCTGGTCAATTGATTTTCTCTATTTCTAATCACCCATATCCTTATTCTTACACCGGAGGGCCTTCGCCGGTGAAGCCCCGGTGAAGTTTACGTTTGATTCGTGTGTGCAGATCCGGCCATCAAGAACTGTCGCTGGGATTATCCGAACCGCTTGACGAAGGCTGATCCAACCAGATTTTGGCGTCATCAATCTTGTTTGGCATTGAAGCTTTTTTTAATGACATTTCAAGTTTATCTCTTGGCTCACCCTGTGACAATACATAAACAAATGAGGAATAGTAATATTAGGGAGACAAAAAAAAGTCACAAAATCTTGCTCACAAAATTTTAGGTGTACTGATTATATTGATGTTTTTAATTAGACTGTGGCGGATCCACTCTCGATGCGTCTAATAAAAAAACGTCATCACATTTTGTGAGCAAAGATTTTATGACTTTATTTTGTCCCCCTAACATTGCTCAATGAAGAAATGAAGAAACCTCTATGTACAAAATAGGTATTACATGGGACTTCTAAGAAACTGATCATTTCCTCCACCCTACATCAGGGAGCCGTTGATTTTCCATACATCTAATCTTGAGTTCTTATTTCCTCTGCAATTGGACTACAAGCGCCCTAGTTCTGAATATGACCTATTGGATTTATTTTTGGCACAAGTCCTTTACCATTTCCTACAATTCTTGTAGAATATTAAAGAGAAATTTTTGATATATGAACGACATAAACCAATTTGGCTAAAGGGGACCCATAAACTCTGGGCTCACATACCATAAGGCCCATCCAAAGAGGCCCACAATCTTATATGCCGACATACGTTAGGCCGAACAGGCAGCCCTTGCCTAGGCCGAGTTCAAGAGGCCTAATCCCTAGCCGGCCTCCAGGACTAGCCGAGCTGGATGACGGGTCGAGTTATATCAACAGCCTCCCATTATCACAGGGAGTCCACTTACAGAGTTTGATTACAACTCTAACAGTGGAGATCCTTATCTGAACAAGGATATCTCTTCTACAAGGCAACTGGGATACCAATCCTCCTTATCCGGAGTCTATCTCCAAGGAATACGAGTCCCACAGTAAGACGGGCTCTCTAGCTTCTCTAACAAGTTAGGACTCATTCACCCGCGCCTATAAAAACAGGTCCTCACAACAGGAGAAGGGTAATGAACTCTTTGGCTCTAAACTAGTCAATTGATTTCTCTATTTCACCCGTATTCTTATTCTCACGCTGGAGGGCCTTTGCCGGTGAAGCCCCGGCGCAGTTTACGTTTGTTCATTGTGCGCAGATCCGAACGGGGAGATCGTCCGTAGACGGAGGGCTGGACACGTTTTTGGCAGCATCAGTTTGGTTCCATTGTCGTCGGGAAAACCACAAATTTCCCCATGTCTAGAACTCACGTCGACGGTCGGGAAGCTAGCGTTACACCAGACGCTAATCTCAATCCGCCACCTCTTAACGTGGCAAATGACAATGTTCCGAATCAAGGCCTCCCTCCTCCACCTCAGGGAGGCGGGATGCACACCCGTTCCAGAGGACCGGCGCCTGAAATTGCTCACCAGTATGGACGACGGAGGCAGACGACTTCACGTCAGCTAACCGAGGCTGGCCCTTCTAGGCCGGCACCAATTGACCGAAGGGCATTGTTACATCAGAATCTCTCAACCCTTCAGCAACTAGGTGATGCTCAGAGAGCTCTTCTAGAATTTGATCCTGACCACTCCTTGGCACCCTTCGCACAGCCCTCTGGCACGAGAGGAGCTCTGGGAGGCGGAGAAAGAAGTGAACGAAGGGGGAACACACACACTGAGGACAGACGTCATCAGGAACCGCGTGACGCCCCCCCTGGAAATCGAGCTGCTCCACCAAGCCGACTAGAAGGTCGACTTGGCCCAATTAATCCCGATGGAAGAGACCTGAGGGATCAGATAAACCGTAGGAGAGAGGAGGAGGCAGAATCTCCAGATGTGAGATTTCTAGGAGAAAGGCGGCGATGGCAAAATCAAGATCAAGTCCCGCTTAGACAGGAGCCACCTCCTCATACTCCTCCGAGACGACCTTGTGATGACACAAGTCGTGTTGTTGGAAGAGGCCGAGACAGAGAAAGAGACAGGCCGAGAAGCTCCCATCGCAGCTCAGGGTTTAGTGAGCAGATCATATTGGATTTGCAGGAGAGGATGGACAATATAGAGATGAACCAGGGGAAGAGGAAGCCGAAAACCGACTACGACGCAATGCGTCCGTTTGCTCAGTGGATAAAGGATTATCCACCCAATCCCCAGTTGAAACTTCTCCACCTGGACAAGTATTCCGGCAGTTCAGATGCCATGGACCACCTCCAGTCTTTCGAAGGAATGATGGCCTTGGTTTCCAACAAAGACGAAGTACTTTGCAAGGCCTTTGCTAGTACGTTAGTTGGAGCAGCCAGGTCTTGGTTTATGGACTTAGAGAGAAGAAGCATCAACTCCTTTTCCAAATTAAAGTCCAGCTTTCTAGAATATTTTGCCACTGCCGGGGCTAGAAAGAAAAGATTGTCGGATCTGGCAAACATAGTTCAGGGAAAGAGCGAGTCGACTATGAATTTTTACAATAGGTTCAGAGACTTGGATGGCTCAATAGAAGAGAGACTTACAGACAGGGAAATCATAATGTGCTTCTATAATAGGCAGAGATCAGACGAGCTCACCTATGAATTGTCGGTAAGAGAACCTCGTACAAAGTCTGAGCTGTACCAGATGGCCTACGCGACAGCCACCGCTAAGGAAAAAAGAAACTGATGTCCGGATACAGAGATCGAGACCGAGAAGGGGAACGTAGGCCACTCACTCCTAGCTCAGTCCAGGGTACCAGTGGAAGTGGAAACCGAGGTAAGAACAGAACGAGACCGACTGAGGTCTTTACCCCCCTTACCAAGCCGATTTCCGAGATCATGAACCTGGTGAATCTCCCAAATCCAAAACCCCTTAAAGATAACCCGAAGTTCCCACGAGACACCAGCAAGTACTGTGCCTACCACCGAGATAACGGGCACGAGACGGATAGCTGCTTTGCCTTAAAGAAAATACTACAGAGGTGGGCCGATCAGGGGAAACTAAATGAATACCTAGCAAAGAAAGACAACAAACGTTCGAGAGAGGATAAGAAAATGGATGACCGCGAAGACAGGCCACCTCGGGCAAAACTGATTGGTGTAATCACGGAGGAAATCCCTTCCAACACCAAGTTAAAAGAGCAGATCTATGAGCTAAGCAAGGTTTACCATATCCCCCCTTGGATTCACAAAGGGGAGGAGGTGATTAGTTTCTCCCCTAACGAGCTGGCCGGAAACAGGGCCATGAGAGAGCAGCCGTTGGTCGTCACAGGCCGAATCGACAACTGTGAGTCGGAAAGGCTCTTGATAGATTCTGGGGCCGCTAAAGACGTGCTCTATTACAGAACCTTCAAAGAGATGGAGTTGCCAGACACCATGCTCACCCCTTACAATGGGAGACTAGAGGGATTTACAAACCACAAAGCCGAGGCTAAGGGAACCGTAGACTTGGTACTAGAAGTCGGCGAATTCCCCTACAAAACATCGGCAACGATTACCTTCATCGTTATGGATTTGGCAAGTGACTACCATGCCATCCTCGGCTCTCCTAGTCAGGGAAAACTGGGAATGGTTGCCTCCCTCCCTTACCAAGGGTGAAATTCCCAACCCCAGAAGGCGTAGGCTGCGTCCTCGGCAACCCCAAACACTTCTTAGAGCACGTGATGAGGTCAAGAAAAGCAAAAACCAAGATGGAAATCGACACCCCAGAAAAAAATGTTACTATATCGAAGTCGACCACGGTCACTACATCAGCCCCTAACATCGGCGTGATAACAGTAGACATACCTGAGGAATGGGTCGTACTGGATGCTGAAAATACCATAACAGAGACCGAGGTAACATATGGTCTGGAGGGATTCGGTTGTATCTCCATGAACGCAGCTTCGGAAGAGCCGAGTGGCTCAGACCTCGCCCTCGTCCCAAGCTCGGGGGCCACAATACACGCCCACATGGATGCCGAAATTGACAGACTTCTAGATATGGAGAATTTGAGCCTAGAAGGCAAAGACAAGGAAAAAGTAAAACAAATCATCGTCGAAACCTTGGAGTTCAGGGACGGTCCCGAGCTAAGACCAGTCGATCAGTTGGATGAGGTCGTCATCAACCCCGACTACCCAGAACAGAAGGTATGAATTGGAAAACAACTCCCCCCGGAAGAAAGAGCAGAAATCGTCAACCTGCTAAAAAATAACCTAGACGTGTTTGCTTGGAAAGTTGAAGACATGGTTGGAGTTAAAGAAGCCATTGCTCTCCACAAACTAGAGGTGGACAGTTTTTCAAACCCGTCAAGCAAGGGCGAAGGGTCTTTTCTGTAGAAAAAGAACAGGCAATACAGACCGAGGTGGATAAATTGATGAAGGCCGGGATCATCCGAGAAGCGACATACCCCGAGTGGCTGGCTAATGTCGTAATGGTGAAAAAACAGAACGGCAAGTGGAGAATGTGTGTCGATTTCACAGATCTCAACAAAGCATGCCCCAAGGATAGCTACCCCTACCCAGAATAGACAAGTTGGTCGACTCCATAGCTGGACACCAAACCTTGAGCTTCCTAGACGCTTATTAGGGTTATCACCAGGTCAAAATGGCCGAGGACGACATCGAAAAGACCGCCTTCCAAGCAGCAGGAGGGATCTATTGTTATGTGATGATGCCTTTTGGCCTCAAGAATGCCGGCGCAACTTATCAAAGGATGGTGAACAAGGTGTTCAAATCACAGATCGGCCGGAACATGGAAGCCTATATTGACGACATGGTAATAAAAACCAAATCAGGAAGCCACGTCCCGGACCTGGCAGAGACTATAAAAAATCTGAAAGAAAACGACATGAAGCTCAACCCAAGTAAATGTGTTTTCAGGGTCACGACGGGTAAGTTCCTCGGTTTCATGGTTTCCCAGCGAGGCATCGAGGCAAATCCGGAGAAGATACAGGCCTTAGTCGACATGAAAGAGCCGATGTGTGTAAAAGAGGTTCAAAGGTTGAATGGCAGGGTGGCCGCCCTGGGAAGATTTATCGCCAAGTCGGCAGAAAAGTCGTTACCCTTCTTCAAAGCCCTGAAAGGAACAAAGGACTTCGAATGGACCCCAGAATTCTCAGCGTCATTCCAACGAATAAAAGAATACTTGGGTTCACCCCCATTGCTTAGCAGCCCGATTATAGGAGAAACACTCTCCGTATTGCTTGCAGCAACGGACAGAGCCGTGGCGGCCGTGTTAGTACGAGAAGATAATGGAATTCAGAAGCCGGTGTACTATGTAAGTAAAGCATTGTCAGATACCGAGATCAGGTACTATAATGCCGAGAAGATAGCATATGCCTTAGTCATTGCTGCCTAAAAACTACGTGCATACTTCTCCGCTCATCCCATCACGGTTTATACCGACACGCCGCTCAGAAAGATACTCCACAAGATGGACAGCTCGGGCAGATTGCTGAACTGGTGAGTTAACTGAATTCGACATCACTTACAAGCCGATGAAGACATTGATGGCGCAGCCCTTAGCTGATTTCCTAGTTGAGACCGCGTTCTCCAGGGAGCATACACCGACAACAAGGAAAAGGAAGTTTCCCATGGACAGGGAGCCCTTAGAAGAATTACCTGAAGACTGTTGGATCTTGTACACAGATGGATCAACAACAAAAGGAAGAAGTGAGCCGGGGTATATTTAACAAGTCCAGGCGGCGAACATGTGGCCCGTGACTTCATCAGATTTTAATTCCCAGCTTCAAACAACCAGGCGGAATACGAAGCCCTGATCTTAGGAATAGAAAGGGCTAAGTTCTTTGGAGCGAATAAACTGGTGGCCTACAGTGACTCCCAACTGGTAGTAAACCAAGTGAAGAGCGAGTACAACACAGAGAACCACATGCTGACTAAGTATAGGGACCTCGTCCTGAATCTCACTAGGAATTTGGAGTTCTGGGAAATAAGGCAAGTAGGACGGGAACACAACCTGGAGGCCGATTTGTTGTCGAAGATGGCCACATCCGAAGAAATCAATCCCCTTATCATCTATGCCGACCAACCAGCTTACGAAAGACTAGAAATCCTAATTCTAGATGACGAAGAGAGAACCTGGATTGACGATTACAAGGATTACATCGAGAAGGGAGACTACCGGAAGACGAGTTAGAGGCCAAAACGATAAAGAAGAAGACGACCAGGTACATAGTCTGGAACGACATTCTATATCGAAGGTCATTCTCCAGGCCTCTCCTAAGATGTGTTTCCCCCAAAGATACCAAGAAACTTCTGGCCGAGGTACATGAAGGAGTTTGCGGAGGACACCCGGGGGCCAGAACCCTTGCTGATAAAGTAATCACACTTGGTTACTACTGGCCTAACTTAAGAGAAGAAGCCCAAGCCTACGTAAAGAAGTGCGACAAATGCCAGCGCTTCTCGGACCTGCCAAAGGTGCCACCTGTAGAACAAAGCCTTATCATACCGACATGGCCGTTTGACATGTGGGGAGTCGACATCATTGGACCATTCCCCCTGGCAAAGAGAAGCAACAAGTTCTTAATTGTAGCGGTAGACTACTTCACCAAGTGGGTGGAGGCTAAGCCCTTGGCTAAAATCACAGAGGAGAACGCCATCAACTTCATCCATGATTATATATGGTATCGGTTCGGCGTCCCACATTCCATCGTGACCGACAACGGACTCCAGTTCTCAGACGCCTTCACCGAAGAATTAAACAGACTAGGGTTCAAGCACAGAAAGTCATCAGTCAGTCATCCTCAAGGCAATGGACAAGCCGAGGCAGCAAACAAATTAATACTGAAAGCCCTAACCAAGAGCTTAGAAGGAAGTCAAGGAAAGTGGCTGGACGATCTTCCCCTTGCTTTATGGGCAGTTCGTACAACCACTCGGGGGCCAACTGGGGAGACTCCCTTTGCATTAACTTACGGATCAGAAGCTATGGCTCCAGCCGAGATGGCCTTACCTACCTTCAGGGTGTCCAATTATGACGAAGTGGTCAATGAATACAACCGACTCCTAGACCTAGACCTAGTTAAAGCAAAAAGGCTGACGGCTCAACTCAGAATGATAAACTATAAGCAGAGGACCAAGGCCTACCATGACAGCAAGGTAAAGGAAAGGGTTTTTGAAGTCGGTGACTGGGTACTCAGAAAGATCGAGTCGACACACTTGAAGGCTCAACAAAATAAACTCTCTCCAAATTGGGAAGGTCCCTACATTGTTACTCACGTTATCAGAGAAAGAACCTACATGCTCAAAACTCCAGAAAGAAAGGACCTTAAACACCCATGGCATTCAGAACATTGAGGAAATACTACCAGTAACTCCTCGGCACCCTATCTATCCTTTTTGCTTTCTAGATTAGATTTTCAGTCTTTAGTTCATAGCATTTATCAAATTAGATATTCCTTTATTATTATTAATAAAAGTCTTCCTTATTACAACTGATTCTTGAGCACGGTCCTAGCATTACTTAGCAATGCCGAGATCGTCATTCCGAGTTAAGACATAAACGTCACAACTCAAGACATTCAAAACCTAATTCTGTCCGTTAGTGCTCTCAAATTTGGGTTAAGATTAATACATCTAGTTCCCACGACAATTTTAGACTAACCACGAATTAGTTCTTATAAACCGAGCTCCTAACGCTCGTCACGATCATAACGGTGAACGACCACGGCCTACGAACATAGCCTAACTCGGATACATTCAAAACCTAATTCTGTCCGTTAGTGCTCTCAAATTTGGGTTAAGATTAATACATCTAGTTCCCACGACAATTTGAGACTAACCACGGATTAGTTCTTACAAACCGAGCTCCTAACGCTCGTCGCGGCCCATAACGGTGATCGACCACGGCTTGTAGCATAGCCTAAACCAGCTGGCATGTCTCGTCACTTCAGACTATTGACATCTCAAACCGAGATAAAGTAACATGAACAGAATGAGATAACACTTGCGCAACAAGCTATGTAAACGGGATAAACACCTCAAACCGAGGTATACAAATCCATAAAAATAGCAAGTGTTTAGACTCCCCCAAGCACTCTGGGCCGAGTCACATAAATACTTAAGACAAGAAAAAATTGTTTTAGCCTACCCGGCTTACAAGGACATTCCAAGTTTAACTAATCAATACCAGCATCGGCTTCCTCCTCAACTTGGGCAATCAGATCATCAAGATTCCCTTCCTCAACTGGTGGAGGTACCCACGGGGGGTTACCCTCTTTCCGATCTCGGCTATGAATCACCCTCAGGCCCTTGTTAGAATACGGAATCAAGGAGTGGGCAGCCCGAGCTTCAACACCGTAAGCATCCTGGTTGTAGAGGCGAGCAAGCTTGTCAAGAGTTATATCAACTTCAGGGTCGATCCAGAGAAGACGAGACAGATTTGACCAAGCATCATTATAAGTAGTGCCAACTTCATCTTGAATGGACATCTTCATTGCCGCACCCTTCTTGAAAGCCTCCACCGCCCGCATCTCCCGACTCGGAATGCTCTCCTCCAGTTGGGCCAGCCTCTCCTCCGCAACATTTTTCTCTAACATGAGGCCCTCCGCTCGTTGACGCTCTCTCTCCAAATAAGCCCTCGCCATAGCAGTCTCCTCCTTGGCTGTTCTCATTACCGTCTCGGCACAACAAACCTTCTCATTAGCCTCCGTCGACATGTCTGCTGCCTTCTTTTAACTCAGCTTCAAATGAGGCCTTCTCCTTCTCAAGGGTTTCCACTTTGGCCTTCAGCTCAGTATTAGAGGCACGAAGAGGCTCGACCTCGTTCTCACACTTCCTAGCGTTACTTATGGCAAGCTGCATCAATGCATATTCATGCTGGGCTATGGAGGCAAGCTACAAAGAAAAGATCAAGACGTCAAAATCAGGACATTCACGGTCACAACAAATAATGAAATACCAAGTACCTCACTGATAAGTAGGCCCTTGCGGTTCCGAAGCTGTGTGGAGGTCGGTCTGGTCTCCACCAACCTTTGAATAGTCCTTTGATTCATGGCCCTTTTTATGACGGCCGCGCCGAGTTTGAGGGCAGGACCGGAGCGAATGGAATCATCAATATCCGGTATTATCGCTACATTTCCAAGAGCATGAGCCAGATCATTGATCTCGGCCTCAGTAGGACCCGAAGCCGAAGCTGAGCCACGAGTTGAAGGAGTTCTCTTAGACGGGGGCTCTAAATCATCCTCACCTTTTGCTCTCGGCCTCTTATCCCGATGACCCGCCTGGTCGATTTCCTCCTCAACATGTCGACTATGACTATGGTCCTGTAACGGATCAACATTCTCCATCTTGGTTTCCTTTTCAAGAATCTCAACCTCTACCTCTTCTCCGCCGGCTCCAACTTGGATGAAGGGGGACCCGTGGGAATGTTGGCGACTCCTTGGGCCTGCAGCGCCTCCTGCCTGGATATCATGTCGGCATGACGCTTTTCAATACCCCAGGTACGCGATAATTGTTTTTTCCTTCTCGCCGCCATGGCGGGGTCGAGCTCCTCTTCGTCGATAATCTGGACATCCTCCATGGAAAGATCTGCACGAGAAGAGAAAGTTAAAAGGACGGCTGGAAACAATCAGGGAAAACAGAAAAATACAAGCACGGAAAGGAAATTACATCCTATAATATCTTTGGCCTTGAGACACTTGTCGGCCTCGGTCTTGGACATAAGGCAGTCAGAATAAAAGACGAGATCTGGGTGAATAACCCAATCCGAGAGTCGATAACCCCTTTCCACCACAACTCTCGGCCTAACACCACAAATCGGCCCCCTGATCAAACCGGCCTGTACATGGAATCTGAAATCGATCTCGGTCCGGGACCAATCCAGTGTAGCAGTAGCAGCAAACAACTCCAACTTTTTTATCAAGGCAGCGCTCCAATCTGGACGATGAACAACCTTAGGCTTGACAGGATCTCGATCCGGGCCTAGGAATTCCCAACCCTGACGGCTCTCCACTTTGATCACATGCCTATTCCAGCCCGTCACCTTATTCACGACACTCGAGATAGGAACCATGAGCTTGGATTTGTTGGGGGTCAGACTTGATGGTAATAGTTCTGGTGGAGGAATTATAGGACGATTGGAAGAAATGGAAAAAAGCGGACATGCACGGTTCGAAGCCGAGACCTCGACAAAGAATTATAAAGCCGGTAAGATACCTAATCGCGTTTGCACCCAGATGGGCCGGCACAATGTTCCATCCCTCAAGAAATTCATTTATGAAGGGGTCAAGGGGGGAGTCGGAGCCCGAGCTGAAACTGTTTGTAGAAAAAAGGGAGGATGGCATCGTCATAATAAAATTTCTTAACCTCGGTATCAGAAGAGAAGGGTCGGGCTTTGTTGTAGAATAATTTGAACTCTCGCCTATCTACCCCAAAATTCTCATAAAGGTCCCTAATCATAGCATCCCCACCAATAGGATGCCTGGGCCAATTTGATCCTGAAGGACCAGCCCCATCCCGACCTCCCCTAGAAGTCACAGCTTCATCATCAAACCGATCAACTATCCTCCCAGAAGCACCTTCCTCGGCCATACCTGCAGCAACCAAGGGGTTAGAATCATCCCGTGACGAGGACGAGGTGACCTTCCCCCCCGGTTCAACTACTGAGGCCAAGGAAGGACCCTCAAAACGAGATCGAAAGGTCGATTTATCTTTAACATAGTGAAGAAAAATGTGGTTTATAACGGCATCAAGGGTATTAAGGAGTACGACGCCATCAGCACAACCTGGGAGGGCCTTAGGGGCAAACAAACCTGAAGGATACCTCAAATCATCCCTAGGGGTCTTATTCAAAAACAACATGTCACTTATTGCCATTAGAGACAACATTTTCCAAATTCCTTCTGACAGCATATAAATCCTATTATTCCGCTCGTAGAAGCCAAACATGGCGTCGGGATCAAGGTGTGGGGTACCGAGCATATCAGGAGGAATATCTAGATTTTTTCTAAAACCTACTCACACAGATACGAAAAATCAAGCACGAAAAATAGGAACTTCAAAGCCCTAGAACCTCAACAATGGCAGAAAAAGGGAAAAAGGCGAAAAAGTCAGAACAGTACCTTTGTCGGAAATATGATCGGAGGAAAAGGATCAGCCGACGGAGTAAATGAATATGATCGGAGCAGAACAGAGAATGTTGCAATGGGAATCGATGACTTTGAAGACTCGCCGGAAACGGGGGCACTGTTTCTCTGTTGGAAATTTGAAAATGTGAAACTTCGAGGGTTTTTGGGTGTGTATATAGGGCGGGTCGAATAGGTATGATTCGGGCTAACCCGGTTATAACCCGTGATCCATGGGTTGCACGTAAACCCACGAACCCATCATGACTCGCATTTAATGGGCCATATTTTTGAGGTAAATGTCACATCACTGACATGTGCGCCGTACGGAGTAAGGGAAAGGTAAACGATTAAAGTAATCGTCGTTTGAAAAACACGAACGGACTGCCAATACTAGATTAACACGTGGCAGGCCGAGACCTACGTAAAAAATGCCAGTCGGCTTCAAAAAGCATAAACACTCCGGCTAGATAGGTCGACACGGAAGGGTCCTGCGCATGAACGTAACCGACACCACGAAGATGGACCGACATCCCTAATAGTATCGGAAGATAAGACGAGACCTAGATGAGAAAAGCTCAGGGGTAGGTCGATGTTGGGAGATAGGCATTACTTTAAGACGACATCATGGGACGAGTGATAACAGGTTAAGGATCAAAGGTCATGCAGGATGCATGGAATTCAAGCCATGGAGTCAAATCACAAACAGAGCAAAGGTATCTGAAAGGATAAAATCCCACTATATAAATATATAACAAAAAGGACCCCCACAATGAGGCCGGGGGCCTGACCTATACAAAAAAAGAAAAAAAGAAACTACTGAGTCATCCTAACTAAAGATTCAAGAAAGATCACAATCTTGATCTTGGTCTTCATCATCCTCCCACTCAACATCTCCATCATACCCATATTCATCAATAATGATGGGTTCGGGATCATCCTCACTATCATCATCATCATCCTCGTCCTCATCCTCTGACTCTTCTGCATCAGAAGCATCGTCGGAAAATTCATCAACGGGGTCCGGCTCCGAGTATTCGCCATTACTATCGGACGGTGATTCTTCCGCCGGAAAAGAGGAACGTTTCTTGGATGGAAACATTGAACCATCGCTGCTCGAAGAATCATAATTCCCAACCTGATTTTCTGATTCTGTACTCATTTCTTCTGGGAAGGCATCGTCGTATTTCCTCTTTGGAGCCATCTTGGAAGCTTTCGTGGAATTTGGAATGTTCTTGAAGAATTCTGGAAGGTGAAGGTAAGATAGAAAATAACCAATAGACAGATCGTCTATTTATACCACTAGAATATGAGGGGGTGGGGAGTTTATCAATGCTACTCATAATTGGAATGCAATTAATGGAGCCTTCGTTTTCCAAGAAGAGCAATGATTCCACCTGTATCAAATCTACAGTGACGTCAGCAAATCCAGGCAAAAAAAAGATTTTTGGCGGCTGCAGGTCAAATCAACATAAATGAAGTGCAAAGCAAGTACAAGGGGCACAGTTCCTACTCGGCATGCCGAGATAGAAACTCGGGGGCCACTGAACGACATAAACCAATTTGGCTAAAGAGGACCCATAAACTCTGGGCTCACATACCATAAGGCCCATCCAAAGAGGCCCACAATCTTATATGCCGACATACGTTAGGCCGAACAGGCAGCCCTTGCCTAGGCCGAGTTCAAGAGGCCTAATCCCTAGCCGGCCTCCAGGACTAGCCGAGCTGGATGACGGGCCGAGTTATATCAACAGCCTCCCATTATCACAGGGAGTCCACTTACAGAGTTTGATTACAACTCTAACAGTGGAGATCCTTATCTGAACAAGGATATCTCTTCTACAAGGCAACTGGGATACCAATCCTCCTTATCCGGAGTCTATCTCCAAGGAATACGAGTCCCACAGTAAGACGGGCTCCCTAGCTTCTCTAACAAGTTAGGACTTATTCACCCGCGCCTATAAAAACAAGTCCTCACAACAGGAGAAGGGTAATGAACTCTTTGGTTCTAAACTAGTCAATTGATTTCTCTATTTCACCCGTATTCTTATTCTCACGCCGGAGGGCCTTTGCCGGTGAAGCCCCAGCGCAGTTTACGTTTGTTCATTGTGCGCAGATCCGAACGGGGAGATCTCTTTGCTGGATTTATCCGAACCGCTAGACGGATGGCTGATCCGACACGTTTTTGGCAGCATCAATATATTTACACGTAAATTTGGTTATTTTAAGAACACAAAAGAAATGGCTTGAAAGAGGGGTAATATGAGAAAACCTAAACCTAAGTTTCATTGTTATAAATTGTTCTAAATTATTGTAAAAAAACATTTGTACTCTAACGCGATTATAGAGATCCAAAAAGAAAAAAAGAGAAAAAAAAAAAACTTACATGTGATGTTATAGGTTGTGGGCATGAAAGAGATTGAATAGAAAATAAGGATTTGGAGGTTTTGGGATCAGTCCACAAACAAATATAGAAGAGACCTACTATGGACAGAGAGAGAACTGTCATCTAGAGGGTGAAATTCTTCCTGGTAAAATCCCATCAAGAAGAGTTTACTCCAAGGAGGTTACATATGTATGTATGTGTTCTTATATTTGCACAAACATTAATACATGCATAACTCCCCACACATAAGTGGACTTTATAAAGAATCATAATTAATTAACTATGAATCCAAAATTCAGGGACGTAGCCAGGAATCAAAGCTAAGGGGTCAAATTATAAATTAAACAAGCTCTAAAAAGAATCAGGTGGTCAATGTTCCAGGCATCAAATATGATTCCAATGAATTGTCGTATATTTAAAAAATCAATTTAATGAAAATTATGAAGATGATGAGGAGGAAATGTTATCATCCGAGATGTTTTTTAAAACTTAACTAATTTGTAGTTATTGTGGATATACTAGTTATCTCATTAGCTAGTAGTTTTGAGTAATTAAAGAAATTCAAAAATATTTTTTGATAATTATATAATTCAAAATAGTTGAAGTCCTATGATATACTCCCTCCGTCCATTTTAAATCTATAAAATTTGCCATTTTGGTGAGAGGAGATCTCATGTGCCCCTCCCTATGCCCTTTTAATCTAGACCTTTTACAATATCAACATAAACGGTCCAGATTAGAGGGGCACAGTGAGGGACACATGGAGGGGCACAGAAGATCTGGACTCCATTTTGGTTGTCTCATTTTAATCTACAAACTCTTAAAATGGAAATGTTTTAAAACTTTTACAACAATGAGACTCACTTGTCATACTCACAACAACTATCTACTAACTATTTTCTATCTGACGTTTTCTCTCCTACTCAACTATCTACACTTACAACACATCACATTTTTCACATTTCCCTTAATTAATGTGCCCAACTCAATTTTTGTAAGTTAAAGAGGGACAGAGGGAGTATTAATAGAATGATGCACGAAGTTCACTACTTCTTTTTCTTATGTGTCCGATGTTAATTTAGATGATTTATTTTTTGAATTGAAAGTGTTACATATGACTTTTCAAAGTGGGTCAATCTCAGTTCTTGAATTACTTGAATTGTTAAAGATATTGATTGTTATACCAGTAGCATTAGCATTACTTATTGAATTTTGTTAACTATGTCTGCATGTGTCATGACATCATCTGATTTTTTTTCTTCATAAAGTTGAAATTATTAAAAACTTACTTGAGATCATTTATATTTTAAGAATGGTTAAACAATCTTGGCATACTGTGTAATAGGAATGATATATTAGAAAACATTGACATTGCTACTATAGGGACCGCGACCATCACCACCACTTTCCCACATTAGTATGATATTGTCCGCTTTGGGCCCAGCCCGCATGGATTTATTTTTGGGAACTTCCCAAAAGACCTCATACTAATGAAGTGGGTGGGTGCTATTATATAGCTTGCAATTGTTTCCTCAATTGCCGATGTGGGACTTTGGGTTGCACCCCAACAATCCTCCCCTCAAACCAAGGACCACAGCGAAAGCGCAAGACTCCATCCATTCGCGAATGTCGCACACAAGGGGAACCCACCAATATAAAGCACACACACGGTCCACCTGTTCAGGAACATCCGAACCATGGCTCTGATACCACTTGTAGGGACCGCGACCACCGCCACCACTTTCCCACATTAGTATGATATTGTCCGCTTTGGGCCCAGCCCGCACGGATTTGTTTTTGGGAACTTCTCAAAAGGCCTCATACTAATGAAGTGAGTGTGTGCTATTATATAGCTTGCAATTGTTTCCTCAATTACCGATGTGAGACTTTGGGTTGCACCCCAACAGCTACAATTACTAATGATTTTAAATCTCGAAAAGTTTGTAAAGAATATGATTTTATGATTATTACGAGTTCATTTCATTTGTCTAGTTTTTGTCTTACTTCAGATTTTGATTTGTCAAAGTTTTTTTATTCTCTGCAAAGGCATATTTATCTTCTCAATAGTTCTTCGTGATAGATTGTTTAAATATGCATTGTACTTTTTATTCTTTTTTATTTTGGGTAGTTATGGACCTACTTGTAATACGTTGGTTCTTATATACGTATTTTAATTTTTATTGTCTTATTTGTGAATTTAGGTTTCAGAATATATATTGATCGTAATAAATTATTTGAGCTCTGAAAATAAAATGAAATTAATAAGGGCCCTTTAGATGTCTTCGCCCCGGGCCAAAGAAAGGCTAAGACGCCCATGCCGCTCATGGTTAGGAAGATCAAAGCCTACCCTTTCCCAGTTTTGAACATTCAAGATTCGTTTCTTTGGGATCCTTCTGGGGATGATCAATTTTCAATCAAAAATACGTATAATGGGCTTGCCAGCGAACAAAGAAACCACCCTTCAGCCTTACATTCTTTGGAAATAGTTGTGGCAAGTACCTTGTAGGTATAGACTTAAAATGTTTATTTGGCAAAGTAGTAAAAAATAGTCGGTATGCTCTCCTGACTTCAATTGTTCTTGCACGAAGGAGAATTATGGCTTCATCGGTATGCTAGCTATGGAGTCAAGGTAATGAGTCTTTATGGTATTTGGTTAATGAGTGCATAATCTTTGCGGAAATTCGATGTTATTACCATAATCCTCTCTTAAATTATGTGAATTTTTATTTATACATATTCTAAACCATCCACAGTATAAAGGAAAAAATTGGAATGTTTTGTTTTCAGATATTCATGCATATTGGTTAATATGGCAATTTCGAAACAAATATCTTTTTCAATCTCAACCGATATCAGTTGCTCTTTTTCAACAAACTCTTTCCGAACTAAATGCGGATCACTTTCCCAAATGCTCAAATAATGCCTTCTTTAAAAAATTTAATTTCCATTAGATGGTGTTGTCTCCGCATATTCATTTCAAGCGGCCCAAGATAACCCCGTCAATGCTGGTATATGGGGGTGTTATTTAAAATCAAGGAAGGACACTGTGTTTTAGGGTTTACTCAATCTATAGGTTATACTTCAAACATGATTGCAGAAATTTGGGCGGTACGGACTGGGTTACAGTATGCTTGGTTATTTCACATTAATATGCTTCATATTGAGACTGACTCACTAGTAACTTTTAATGTGTTATGCAGAGGGCAGCGCACGCCGGTGGGGGTCCATAATTTACTCACTGACTGTAGGGAACTGATGCAAGATTTTGATAAGCTATGGTCCTCTTTTGCGTATAGAGAGGGAAACTCGGTTACAGACTTTTTGGCTAAGCAGGCAGACTTCCATGGAACACCTTAATGAATATTTTGAAACTCCTCGTATGTATTTCTACCCATGTTTGATACATGATATTCAGGGTTTGCATGTAAATGAACTAGTAGGTGATTACCAACGAATGACCATGCATGTAAAATAATTTTTTAGTGTGTTTGTGTAATATATGATCTGCTTAAAAAGACTGTTCTTTTTGTGTGATCGTCGTTTTCACAGCTACATTTTGTAGCTTCTTTAAAGAAAACGCAGAATAAAAGACACTCAATCTTTTTGTTAAGACAAAACAAATCTTGTGCTATTGTGAACAAATAAAAAATAATTGTACCATCAAAGTAACTATTGATGAACATTTTGCTCATATATTGAGAATCAATATCTTTTGCTCTTGGCCGGAATATGCTAAAAAACGATAAAGTCAGGGTTCTACATTTGGATAACGCGGAGCTAAATCATCGTAGACAAACAACTCTGTACTACCATGATAAATGGAGGTGGCCGGATATGAGAAAATGTTCAAAGTCATTTCTTCATCTTCTTCATTAGATTATCTCCGACCTGTAATTGGTTCTTAATTCACTCGTTTCAGAAACTTTCAATGCTAGAACCTCAAACTCAAGAAAACACCACAATAAATTTGGTGACAATACCACGTTTTAATTTAATTTACCAAAACTCATTTATATGAAAAAGAAGATACGCGCTCGAAAAAATATGATTTTTTTTTCTTAACCTTCTACACCAGACGATCCTTTGTCTAGTTTTTTTGGCCATTGGGTGAACCTGACGTATTTGTTCATCGAAAAATAGACATTTAATAGAACAATTTACAGATTTGCTCAACAACAGTGGTAAGGATGAAAGGTTTTCTATAAGCTCGAGCAACTCTAACTGGAAATCCTTTTGAATGCAAAGATGCACTGAATTAGAGAATTTAACACTCTTCGTTTGGACAGTTAGTATCATGATACTAACAGAATAACGATTTAACGAAGTTTAACTAACGTTACTAATTAACTGAGTCATCATTTTTTTCTTACGCGGGAATATGCTCCAAAATCAAATATTTAAACTTTTTGAAGCAAAAACAGGCGCGCCCGCGCAGTTTTTATTATTTCAGAGCTCTAGGTTAAATTCATTAATTAGACCCCCGGTTATCGGGTATTTCGATTACAAGCCTCTCTTCTTCCTGTTCTTGTTCTTGGTTGCATTTCTGCACCAAAATCTCTAATTTGATGAAATATTTCAAGAATTGCTCAAAACAACATTGAATTTGCAAACCCTTTATATATTTTTTTTTGCCAAAGTTCAAAAATCAAAACCATCTCTGTAAAAGAACTAATTACTACTAAATTTATCACAAAACATACAGTAATAGTTCTAAGAAAACACAAATAAGAACTACAACTAACTAAAAGATGATCAAAACAGAAACAGAACTATATCAAGAAACTATTTTCCGGGAAAATCAATTTCAAGAAACCATTTTCCAGGAAAATCAGAAAACGTCGCCATACATCCTTAAACCCCCCCCCCCCCCCACCCCACCAAGAAAATTCTTGTCTGATCCAGCTCTAAATTTTCCCATTAGATTCTCTCGGATTCATCACTTTTCCATGAACTTTCGGAACTTCCTTTGATATCTTTCAAGTTAAAAACATCATCTCGCCACACAATTTCTTCACCATCTTCATCAACTTGATCACAAACCTCATCATTTTTCTTCGGAAACAACGTTAAATCATCATCAAGCTTATCATATCCATGCCATTTCCAAACGTTTGGATCCTTCAATTTCTCGACCCAATCGTCTCCTTCCCCAACATAAATCTCCCCACTAACTCCATTCTCAAATTCAACAATCTTAACCCCATTTTTCTTTTGCTCTTCCTCTAATTCTTCTTCAAGAAAATTCTTAACTTTCTGGGTAGTATTCACAACCTCTGTTTTCTTTATCTCCGCCGCTGCTACTGTCTCTGCCGCCACCGGCTTTGCCTCCGTGTCACTGCCACCTTCAGGGGAACTACTCATTGTATCTCCGGTGGACTACTCAAGAAACCGGTTGAATTTGTGATTGATTTTATAGAAGAGTGATCTTGTGAATTAAGAAAATTTGTAAATGTTGTTTCTATATATTGATTGGTTTTATTTATTTATATACTACTATAATCGTTTCAAGAAATCGAACAGATTCTTGATTTCAAGGAGAGTGATTTACTTCCATTCCAACCTAGAGAGTAAATAAGTAAGTACGTAGGATTTTCGGAATTTAATTGCAAAATGCCATAACGGTTTAGGAAAATCCAGAAGCGTTAAAGGAAAATAGCTGGTTTCGTGTAGTTTTTTTTTTTTTTTTTTTTTTTCGACAGAAGCTGGTTTCGTGTTGTTGAGAGGTATTTATTGAAGAACAATGCTAGGGGCACAAAATAAAGTCACAAAATTATGCTCACAAGATGAGGTGGCGATATTTTATTGGTTGCATCGATAATGGACCCGCCACACTCTAATTAAAAACGAGTTTTTTGCAAAAGTGACATTCGTACTTTGTGCAATATATCAATTTGACTCGCGTACTTTGGAAACATCAAATGTGGGTTGCGTACTTAATGTTTTGAAAATTTTGATACCACTTTTTCAACACCCGTTAAATACATAACGGGAAACATCAAATTACGTTTACCCCCTAATTTACCCCCTAACGGATGTTAACGGAACAAAGGGACATGACTACTTATACTTGCAATTACTTATCTAACCCCACTTGGTCTTGGTCAGGTCATCAAAGAAAAAAAAAAAAGAGGAAAAGTAAAAAAAAAAACAAAAAACAAACAAGTCTTCAAGCAAAAACCCAAATCTGGGTTTGAATTTAAGCTCCACCTCCATTGTTGTTCCCCAGCCATCGGCCTAGATCTCCGCTAGTCCCTTCTCCGCCTCCTCCTTCCCACCGGCCTAGATCTCCGCTAGTCCCATCTCCGCCTCCTCCAAGCCACCGATCACCACCTAGACCACCGCGGGTCCCTTCTCCACCTCCCTTTCCTCGCCCACCAATAGTTCCCTACCTTCCACCTGCAGTGTTACCACCACCTCTAATTCCTCTACCCCCCCTAGTTCCTTCCCCTCCACCACCGGCCTTCTTTCTTCCTCCTCCCGTACCAGAACCACCACCAGCTGATGATATTCTGGCCACCCTACTTTTCCCAACTTTTGATTCCCCACCAAACTTCACTCTACCGCCTCCCATACAAGCCCCGCCGATGCTTCCACAATTCACTACGGTAATCCCACATGAATTTGGACATGGGTTTATTGGATTGAAGGTTAGGCTGAGATTATTGGGTGATGGGATAGAGGATGCAACAACCTTTCAAGTTCTAGTAATTCATCTATTGATTTTGAAGATGGGTTTTCTTGATTTTTAGGGGATATATTTGTTTGATTTTGGAATTTTGTTGTGTTGTACATTTATTAGATCTGGTGATGATGGTTGGGATCAATTTCATTCACGAGAGTGAGGAGAGGGTGTGGTTTCGTGTTCCAACCATGGCGGTGGAGTGGTAGCGGTAATCGGTTTGTGGATGTGCGGTGAGGGTGCACTGCAAAGAGAAAGCACAAATTAAAAAAAAAATGGGTGAAATATTTTAGTGAAATCAATAGAAAGATAAATTATAAAAGAGTTCAAATACCCGTAGTTTTTTGAAAGATATCAATTCAGTTTTGAAAAGATAAATCATAAATTATTTTTAAATTAAAATATATTTTAGGACTTTATGTTTTGTTCCTTACACACTTTACCCCCTATATGGAGTGTCCCGTTATGTTTTAACGGATGTTAAAAAAGTAGTATCAAAATTTTCAAAACATTAAGTACGCAACTCACATTTGATGTTTCCAAAGTACGCGAGTCAAATTGATATATTGCACAAAGTACGCGTGTCACTTTTGCAAAAAACTCAATTAAAAACACCAATAACATCATTACACCTAGGATTTTGTGAGCAAGTTTTTGTGACTTTTTTGTGCCCCTAGTATTATTCTTTATTGAATAAGTTTGATTTTTTGTTTGATTTTTTTTTACAATTTCTTGAATACATGAAAATACACACGAATTAAAGAGACCCATATTTTGATTTTGAATTTGATTTTTTTTTAGCAAGAACTTGAATATTATTATTTTTTTTAGCAAGAATTTGAATTCTTTTAGTGGTCACAAATCTAACGGTCCCAATTAACCTTGCATCAAATGGACAGTTCCTGATTTAAAAGGAGTGTGAGATATCTGAAAAACCCTTTTAAGTCGAAATGAAAGGTCCAAATGTGGTCTATTGCGTCATTCAATAGCATCATAATACGACCGTGCCCCCACTTGTTTAAAAATGGTGTTCACATTTTTTTATTTTTGTTGATTTGAATGCATGAATTTTAAGAATTAATTTTAGATTAATTAAATTATTCGAATAAAAAATTAAAAAATTATCACTGATATCTCAATAACAAGTAATAAATATTCATTAAGTTAATTAAATTAACTTAAAATTATTATTCAATAATTATTCAATTTGACAACAAAATATGACAGCAAAAAAACTGAAAACATCATTCCGGAGTATATTAAAGAGTAATTAAATTAATCGAAAATTGATTTTTGAATTGAAAAATCCATACAAGTGATAGCCTAAAAATATCATATTCCTATATCATCTGAAACACATATACATAGCTCACTGAGAAATACTGACATGCAGCTCTTGCCCGTGACCAGCACATAATATGAACAATGGTATAGCTACACAAGTTACTTAATTTTCTCTAGATAAAGGGAAGAAAACCCAAAGAAAATTAGAACAAACAATAAAGAAAAAAAAAAGAATCGAGTAGCAAAGATCTTTAAATCTCACGAAGACACTGGTCCGGTCCAGCCCCCATTATCGATGCGTTGGCTTTAAAGTATGTAACAAGCTCGATGTTTTTTCCTGTCTTTCTTGAGTTTTGGAGGTTGAAGAACTACTTTAATTGCAGCATCAAAAACCGCCTTCACATTCTGCAAACCATGAAAATATATTCCGGAAACAGTTCAAGACAATAATTTAAATTTAGCAAAGGGTCATTTCTAAGAAGATTTCTGAGCCCGTAAGATAATTATCTTGTGAGTGTTTGCATTTGTCATCATATCATACCATTTGCGTCTTGGAGCTGCACTCGACATAAGCCACTGCACCTATTTGCTTCTTTAGTTCTTCACCCTGCAATCAAAATTTAGGAAAAGATGAAGTCAAAGTATTGAGATTAAAGTCAAACACACCCGTCTTTTCTTAACAATCAAGTGTATTTTTTCATTGAAATATCACTGATTAAGTTTTGAGTGGTGCGGATATTAGCTGAGTGTTGCGCGCGAACTTATGTTCGGCGATAATGGTAATGCTCAAGTGTAGTTCAAGAAAGTAGTTTAGTTTTAGTATACTATCTATCAACAACATTCCAGATTGACTAACAATTTACCGATTAATTTTTAAATTTTAAAAAAGTTGGGCTTATATAAAAACAAGTTTATTGAAAGTTTCTAATTACTCCCTCTGTCTCGAAATGATCTTCTCATTTGACATTTTTCATTGTCTCAAAAAGCTCTTCCCATTTCCACAAATTTAGGCTTAAATGTGTATAAACACAACATGGCTAGTGAAGCAAATGTTCATATCCTTAAAAAGTTTGAATAGTCAAATGTGAAGATCATTTTGGGACGGATGGAGTATTATGCTACTAATTCCAGAAATTGGAAATATGTAATGACTGGTGCAGGATATTTTCATGCCAGGAAAAGGGCATTACACCTATGACAAGATTCATACCTGTTCTGTGGAAATGGTAGATGCCCCTGGATAATCCATTTTGAACTGTTTGTCTCCTCTCAAATCTACCATCAAATAACAAACAGAGAGCAATTTTTTTAGAAAGACCCAAAAGTTAGTCATATGACTAATTTTGTTACATTCGTCAACTCATCATCAGCAACAAAAGCCTTAGTTCCAAAATGATTTGGGATCAGCGAAGTCATATGGACCCAGTCAATGAAGAGTAGAGAAAACAATGAAAAAAAAGGAGAGATGGTAAAATAGAAAATAATAATTATACAAAACTAAATAGAAAGCTAAGAAGATATTTAAAACAAGATATAAGTGTGAAGAAAAAACAAGAGAGACAGGAGTAGAAAACATGATTCTTTCCCTCCACTACGTCCTCTCTAATGCCCTTTTTTTTATTAAGTACACCGATATCGCTTTTAATCACCCTTATTTATGTTTTCTTAGGTCGTCCCCTACCTCTCCACCACTCTCTCTCCTCCCCAGTCCTCTGCTCACTCTGCCGGCCTCTTCCCCACATATAGAAATCCAGGTTGTTTATGAAAGAATGGCAAAAGATAATTTTTCATTATGTTTGTGATGTATATATACAGAGAATTGAGAGTAGGATAATTCTAAAGATTTACACTATCACCTAATCTATACAAAAGATTTGAAATTCAAAAAATAAGATGCTAACAAATGGTAACAAACTAGGGATAATTATTTACAAGATATTGACTAACAAACTAAGTTGGATGTGCCTGTGAGTCCGGATTCGTAGAATCCGTGTGATGCTTAACACGCTCCCGCAAGACGGACGGTCCAAGAGTAAGTCCGATCTTGGAGACCAATGATGTAAGCCGGGTACTTGGAAGAGGTTTTGTAAGAGCGTCTGCAAGTTGGTCATTGCCAGAGATATGTTGAACGCGAAGGTTGCCGAGTTGTACTTGTTCTCGGACAAAATGAAATGCCAAGGCAAGATGCTTCATCCGAGAGTGAAAAACAGGGTTGGCCAAGTAAGTTGTGGCACCGAGATTGTCACAATAGATGACTGGTGGTGATGGAAACGAGATGGTGAGTTCGGATAAGAGGTTAGTTACCCAAATGACTTCGGCGGTGGTGGCAGTAATAGCTCATAATTCAGCTTCTGTGGAGGAACGAGCAATGGCACGTTGTTTCTTGGAAGACCATGTTATGGGGTTGCGACCAAGATAGACAATGAAGCCAGTGGTAGAGATGAAGTCATCTTTGTCACCAGCCCAGTCAGCGTCACAGAAGGCATGAAGAGAGGATGTGGATTGCTTGAAAAGTTGGATTCCCATATGAAGGGTACCATGGAGATAGCGAAGCAGGCGTTTAGGAGTGGTCCAGTGTGTTTCTTGAGGATGGTGAAGAAATTGGGCTAGTTTGTTGACAGAGAATGCTATGTCAGGACGAGTAAGAGATAGATATTGAAGACTACCAATGATGGCACGATACTCAAAGGGGTTGCAAATGGGTGTGCGAGGAGTGGCCGAGAGAGGTGGGTAGGTGGCCATTGGCGTGGGGGAAGGCTTGGAGTATAACATGTTGTGACGGGAGAGGTGTTGGTGTTGGTGCCCTAGGCACGTTTGTTAAACGTTGTATAAGTTATCATTTTATTCATAATGATAAAGAGATAATAAGATTATTATTATGGCTCGTGTTTGCTTATAATAATCTCCGTCCCTAGAGCTTGTTAAGCACTAGTATAAAGGCTAAATGATCATGGGATGATCATGTTAGATTTATGGGTACTCGTTTGGAACAAGGTACTGGACATGACCCGCGGTATGAGATTTATGTCATGGTCGATGTCATATATAAATCTCATATTAGTTATGTCATTTGAATCCTTAGACATGAAGTTATTATAGTCTTCCACTTGATGAACATTATGTTTGACATATTCAAACGCTGCCTTAACACGGTAGTTATAAAGGGTATGATTGGCATGATTGGATTCACGTAGGGAAGAATAATAAGCCAAATGGATTTGTCCCTCTTCGGAGAGATGTCAAGCTTGGGCCCCTCGAAGGAATGATGTTGATGAAATGTTTGGCCAAACTCAAATGGATTGATTGGATCAATGTCATTTGGATTATCAACATATTTGGAATCGAGAAAGTATTGAACAAAACAAGTTGACTGTTTGACCATGACTTGTGTTCAATGACATCGTGGACAAAGGGATTGTGACATATTCTAAAGGAATGCGAACTTGTATCTAGTTATACTATTTGGGTAGGTATGACGGTTTGCTAGAACCTAATCATATCTTATGGGATCATGTTTGAGCCCATTGCCAACTTAGTATAATCCTAGAGGGTCACACACAATAGAACGAATCTTAAATAAAAGGACTATATTGGCATTTAGGGTCGGAAGACTTCCAAGGAATTTCTGGAAAGTTCTGGGCCTCCTGGTCAACCAAGCGGGCGCTTGGGTTGCACCAGGCGGGCGCCTGTTCAAGCCGGAAAGGGACTGGAGTTTCTGCCCAAACAGGCGGGCGCCTGGGTGGTACCAGGCGGGCGCCTGGTGCTGCCGATTGGAAATTTTCTGATTTGATTAGGAATGGTTTTTGGCACAAGATTCCTATTTGGAATAGGTCTTAATTGTGTATAAAACCCCAATTCGGCCAGACCATATGAACAAGTGCCTTTTGTGAGTCTCAAAGAGTTTGAGAGAGAGTTTATTTTGTTCTAAGATATCCTTGATTGAGGAACAAAATAATTCACAAAATAAATTCCATATAGTTCTTTGTTATATTGTGAAAGTGTGTTTCATAATATTGGTCTAGCAACCAAGATCAAAGAAGCTCCTTTGATATTCGTTCGAAGTGTGGATACCGCTAGAGGGTGAAAATCATCATCTTCAAAGTTCGTGTTCAAGCTTTGTGATCGTGATCAAGTCTTCAAATCTCCACCAAAGACCAAGAGAAAATTTGATAGCCATCAAGGGTTAGTTATTCCTATATTCATCTTGTTGTATTTGATTTAATCATATGAACGGATCCATGGCTTTGGGTTTCTTAAAATTTTAATTGCTATATTCCGCTGCGCATGTTACTACGAAACCCAACAAGAGGATGTCGGTGATGTATTTGGATTGAGTTAGGAGGAGACCATGGGCAGTGGGTGTGACTTCAATACCAAGAAAGAATGAGAGGGGACCAAGGTCTTTAAGTGAGAAGCGGGTAGCCAGACTATTAATAAAGGATTGGAGAAAAGCAGTAGAGGGACCGGTGACTATGATATCATCGACATAGACAAGGAGGAGGAGGAGACGGTGTGAGTTGTGATTGTAGAGGAAGAGGGACGGATCAGCAAGAGAGGTGGTGAAACCAAAGGAAAGAAGGAAAGATTTGAGAGCCGTATACCAGGCTCGAGGAGCCTATTTAAGACCATATATAGCTTTAGAGAGACGACATACATGAGAAGGGTGAGAGGGGCTTTCAAAACCCGGGGGTTGTGACATAAAGACAGTTTCAGATAGATTACCTTGAAGGAAGGCGTTATTAATATCAAGTTGACACAAGGACCAACCATGAGTGATGACAAGAGAGAGTATAAGATGGATGGTGACAGGTTTGACAACAGGGCTAAAGGTTTCGGAGTAGTCAAGACCGGGACGTTGATGAAACCCCTTAGCAACAAGGCGGGCTTTGTATTTGTGAATGGTGTTGTCAGGGTTATATTTGATGCGAAAAACCCACTTGCAACCAACAATATTGGGAGCTTCATGGGAGGGAACAAGAGACCAGGTGTTATTTCGGAGAAGAGCATTGTACTCATCAAGCATTGCATCATGCCAGTGAGGGGTAGAGAGTGCTTGTTTGGTGGTAGTAGGAAGAGAGGTGGGAGTGACAAGAGAGGCGATATGAGCATATTTGGGGTTTGGTTTAATTATATTGTTTGTGAGGCGAGTGACAATGGAACGGGGATGGACGGTGGTGGTAATTGGTTGAGGGGTAGGGGCTGGTGGAGGGGGGGAGATCAGTGAGTGCGGAGAGGGGAGTGGTACAGCCGGGGGTTGGGGAATGACCGGTCGGATGTATGAGTGTGATGCGTTCGGGTGCGGAAGGAGGTCCGGGTGGGGGATTTAGGTTGGTCCGGTCGGGTGCAGTAGAGGGTCCGGGCGGGGGAGTCTGGTTGGTCCGGTCGGGTGCAGTATAGGGTTCACCCGGACCCATGTTCTGGGCAGGTACTATGGGAGTGGGTTACACGGGGTGAGTGGGATTGGAGGTAGGGAGAATGGGAAGAGAGAATGTGCACCATTGGGAGGGTGAGAAAGGTGGAGAGGAAGAGGGATTTTTAGTGAGGGATGGATAGGGGAAAAAAGATTCGACAAAGGTAACGTATCGGGAGGTATAAAGACGATTGGTGGTGGGATCTAAACAGTGGTAGGCACTCTGAGAGGAGGAATAGCCAACAAAGATGCATGGTATGGATTTTGGGGCGAGTTTATGAGGTGAGTAGGGTCGGAGCCATGGGTAACATAGACACCCAAAGGAACAGAGTTTGTTGTAGTTGGGTTGAGTGTTGAATAGGCGAAAGAATGGAGATTCATTTTGAAGAGTGATAGTGGGCATGCGGTTGATAAGGTATGTAGCGGTGGTGAGGGCATGAGGCCATAGAGAAAGAGGGAGTTGGGACTGAGAAAGGAGGGTAAGACCGGTTTCAACAATGTGTCGATGACGGCGTTCGGCAAAACCATTGTGTTCAGGTGTGTGAGGAGGTGAAGTAAGATGAGAGATACCATTTTGGAGAAGAGAAGGAGTGAGTTTGAGATATTCGCCACCATTGTCATAGAAGAATTGACGAATGGGACGGGAAAGGAATTTTTCAACAAGAGTTTTGAACCGATTAAAGGTGGCAAAAGTGTCAGATTTTTGTTTAAGAGGATATAGCCAAGTGTATTTACTGTAGTGATCGACAAAAATGACATAGTATTTGTAATTATATAGGAGTAGATGGGTGAGGTCCATACATCAGAGAATATAAGATCGAGAGGAGCATGAGATTCAAGAGTCGACATAGCAAATGGAAGCTTGTGACTTTTATTAATCTTGCAGGAATTACAATTGGAAAATGAACTAACATGAATTGACAAAGAAACCTTTTTATTCAAAAGGGAAATAATTGGAGGAGCTGGATGTCCTAATTTGTGATGCCAAGATTGGAGAGAGGAGGTGGTGGCGACATGAGCTTGAGGAGAGGGTGGAGTCCAGACGTAGACACCATTTTCAAGGTTGCCCCGGAGAAGAACTTGATTGGTGGAGATGGCCTTGATAAGAAAAGAAGAATGTGAGAATTCAACAGTTGCATGATTATCACGACAGAATTGAGAAATAGACAAAATATTTCTAGAGATACGAGGGACATGCAGAACGTTATTGAAGACAATTGATTTGTGAGAGAGAGATAGTGAATGAACCTATGTTGGAGATGGGGAGAGCGGAGCCATCTCCGATGATAACATCATCGCAACCATCATAGGGATGATGAAGTGAGAGGTTGGATAAGTCATTGGTGATGTGGTTTGTAGCGCCACTATCCATTATCCATGAGGGTGGGGGGGGGGGGGGTTGGATAGAGGCAGTAGCCGTGTGGGCTTGGGGTGGGGTAGGATTGGGCCGGCGAGTGTTTCGGTTAAAGGATGGTGGAGGTGGGAAGGTGACATTAGGGTTGTCACGAGTGAATTGACGTCACTCAGAGATAACATGACCAATATAACGACAGTATTGGCATTTACCCTTGAAGGCTTTGGGAGGAGTGGCGGAGGAAGTGATGTTGGATGGGTTTGAGGGAGTTGGGAGAAGAGGTGGGTTGGGTGAACGAGAGTGTTGACCACGAGATTGGGAATGGGCAACATGGGCGGACATAGGAGCTGTGGGAGGGGGAGTGGTGTGTTTAAGGGTAAGTTCATGATGTATGAGTTTTTCGTGTAGGGCTTCAAAAGTGATAGGGTTGTCCTGGGCACGGACGGAGTCAATGATAGACTTGTAGGGTTCATATTCAAGACCTTAAAGTACTTTGGCTACGATTTCTTCGGGGTCCATAGGTTTACCAAGAATTGCAAGTTTATTAGTGCAAGCCTTGATGGAGTTCATGTAGTCGGTAATGGTGTGGGTTGATTTGGTAATGGAGGAAAGATGGTCTTTCACTTGGAGGATATGGCCTCGAGATGGGTTTGCGTAGGTAGTTTTGAGAATGGTCCATGCTTCATTGGAGGTTTTGGCTTGGTAGACAAGGGGAGCAACAGCGGCATCTAGGGTACCAAGAATGAGGTGGTCTTGCCGTTGCCAAGTTGTGTAGGCCGGATTTTTGACTTCTTTTGGTGTCTGTGATGATGGTTTCGGGTGGGAGGGGGTAGGTTCCATCAACATATTTAAGGAGATCTAGTCCAAAAATAATGGAGGTGAGTTGGGAAGCCCACGCAAGATATGTGAGTGGTGTGAGGGTTTTGCAATGAGCAAGATTGACAAAGATTAGGGGGTTGTTTGGGTCGGAGGAGTTGGGCAGGATAGAAGTATTGCCGGGTTCAGCCATGGTGGTGGGAGAGAGATGCCGGAAAATGTAAGGGAGGGGGAAGGGTGCCGAAAATTTTGAAGGAGGGGTTTAGATCGAAAAAGCTCTGGTTACCATGAAAGAATGGCAAAAGATAATTTTTCATTAATGTTTGTGTTGTATATATACAGAGAATTGAGAGTAGGATAATTCTAAAGATTTACACTATCACCTAATCTATACAAAAGATTTGAAATTCAAAAAATAAGATGCTAACAAATGGTAACAAACAAGGGATAATTATTTACAAGATATTGACTAACAAACTAAGTTGGATGTGCATGTGAGTCCGGATTCGTAGAATCCGTGTGATGCTTAACAGTTTATGTCAAACTTTGTGACTGTTCCGACTGAAACTTTTCCTATGAATGAAACGAATAGAGGTTTGCTTGTAATGTGCATCCTTCTTTTTCTTTGATTTATATAATTGATGTATTTGATAAAGTTATCGGATTAAGACTCTGCCATTTGGGGCGTGCTTCGATTTCTTTGATCAAATTTGAAATTTACACGGGTAATTTTGATATTGTTGATGTTCTGCTTCAAATTTTGTGTTTAAGTTCGAATTCTGTGTTGGGAGTGGAGTCCTAAAACCGTGAGGATACAGAGGGAGAAAAGGAGTCTAAATAATAGGGGGTTGGTGGAGATCAAGGAGAGGTCAAAAAGGAGAAGGAAATCGAGAAAGTGCAGAACATGGGCTGCACGGGCCGTGCATGGGGAAGAGCACAGCCGTGCACTACAGGGAGGAGGCTACTGTTTTGGGGGAGAAAATAGAGCACGGCCGCTCCAGGCATAATACACGGCCGAGCTGCATGACCAAGTAGCAAAGTCTGCACGGCCATGCACATCGAGGGACAGCCCAGTTTTTTCTCAGTTTCCTAGATTTCTTCCATGTATTGATTTAAGACTTCTCCTACACCTATATAAAGGGGATTTCATCCAGAATATTGTGTGCTTGATAGGAGAAAGCTAGGATACACAAGAGAGCCACAAAATAGTGTCTAGGAGGGGGCCGGGAGCCTAGGAGAGCCATGGGGGGCGATCCCGCAACACGGTCATGACCGTGTTGTTTGTGTGTTCTTGGGGGAGAGATAATATATGTGGTGAGATTGTTATTGGAGAGTATCCATACTAGATCTGTATGAGTGTATGTGTAGATTGTAACAATCGACATATTATTATAGTGATATCCTGGCTTGGTGCCTCCGGATGTAGCCATGGGTGGTGAACCGGTTAACAAATCTATGGTGTTATTTTGTTCTTTCATATTATTTTTCATATATTGAATTACATATATTGAATTACTTTCTCCATTTGATGACTGCTAGTATGAGCTAGTGGATATGAAGACCCCCCCCCCCCAATTCCCCTACAACAACTGGTATCAGAGCTTTGGTTTGAGATTCGGGAGATCCAAGGTGAAGAAAAGAAACTACCGATTTTCGTGCAGTGCACGTGCAGAATTCGTGCAATGCACGTGCAGGCTTTGTGCTGCACATCTGCACATTTCGTGCGGTGCAGATGCTTCGTGTGGAAGACGTACAGGGTCAATCTGAAAGCTGCTAGGGTTTCTGGTTGAAGCAAGAGCGTGCCAAATAGGTCACGACCGTGCAGAAGGTCAGACAGTCCGAATCAGTTCGTTTGTTTCTTATGAGATCTGCAGAGATTCGAGGTGGAACTTGGAGATGCGGAGATCTAGATGGATTGGAGGTGTTCTAGGGATTATGGGCCAGTCAAGGTGGTTGGAGAAAGATCGCAAGGGGATAGATCTGTTTTGTGCAAATTTAGGCGATGAAGAAATTATGAAAGAAAGGAGGAATGCACCATGCACTTGCGTACGCAACCGACGATGCAAAAGTGAGTGGTATAAGCGGGTATGACCACATGAGAAGAGGAGGACTTCTCGCAAATGACGGATGGAAGTTAGGAGGATGTTGTACTTTACCGACAACGTCAAATTCGTTCCGGGTGGGAGCAAGAGGCGTTAAAGACCGGCCTATTAGTGTAAAACGGAGAGACATCAATGAACGGTATGTTGGTATGTTAGGGGGGAGAGTGACTCAAAAAGTTGCAACGCGGTGGGAGTCAAGTGGCCCTAACAGAGAGCGAGAAAAGGCCACAAGAAGACAATGCAAGAAGCAAGGTGTGTCCGAGTTTCATGAGGAGCATTGCAAGGGGAGTGGATCTAGGAGGGAAAAGGCGAGGTTAGTTTTACAAAGAAATCAAGGTAGAAGTTGATTTGGGGAGGCAAGAACAATCTAACACGGAGAGGTTGAAGCGTCGCTTGGTTTCAACTCGCCTTATTACTTGGGTGTGGAGGCTCATGGTGGAGGAGCATGGAGGCTCAACATGGTGTTACAATATTCTAAGGGGGTCATCTTCGTGGTGGGAGTTTGACAGGGATGATTTCTATGTTTATGGTTTTAGTCTCCAGAAATCCGCCAAGGATTAAATCCGCTAAGGATTTACCCTTGCCTGTCCCAAGCCAGGATAAAGGATGAGGGTTGCGGTAGGCATATGACAGCCAGCGTAAAAACTTTGTCACATTTCTTATGACATGAATCCGAATATGAATACTCTCTCTCTCTCTCTCTCTCTCTCTCTCTCTCTCTCTCTCTCTCTCTCTCTCTCTCTCTCTCTCTCTCTTCCTCTCGATCGATGACATATGAGGATTCATGTTAGCCGACCCCAAATTATTTTGGGACTAAGGCTTTGTTGTTGTTGTTGTTGTTGTATGGTTTTAGTCTCCAGGTGGGAGATTGTTGGGAGTGGAGTCCTAAATCTGTGAGGAGACGAAGGGAGAAAAGGAATCTAAATAATATGGGGTTGGTGGAGATCAAGGAGAGGTCAAAAAGGAGAATGAAATCGAGAAAGTGCAGAACAAGGCTGCACGGCCGTGCTCAAAGTGCAGAACAGGGTTGCACGGCCGTGCATGGGGAAAAGCACGGCCGTGCACTACGGGGAGGAGGCTACTGTTTTGGGGAAAAAATAGAGCACGACCGCTCCAGGAATAATGCACGGCTGAGTAGCAAAGTTTGCACGGCCGTGGACGTCGGGGGACAACCCAGTTTTTTCTCAGATTCCTATTTTGACTAGATTTCTTCCATGTATTGATTTAGGACTTTTCGTACACCTATATAAAGGGGATTTCGTCCAGAATATTGTGTGCTTGATAGGAGAAAGCTAGGATACACAAGAGAGCCACAAAATAGTGTCTATGAGAGGGCTGGGGGCCTAGGAGAGCCATGAGGGGCGATCCTACAACCCGGCCATGATCGTGTTGTTTGTGTGTTCTTAGGGAAGAGATAATGTATGTGGTGAGATTGTTATTGGAGAGTATCCATACTGGATCTGTGTGAGTGTATGTGTAAATTGTAACAATCGACATATTATTATAGTGATATCCTGGTTTTGTGCCTCCGGATGTAGCCATGGGTGGTGAACCGGGTTAACAAATTTATGGTGTTATTTTGTTCTTTCATATTATATTGTTCATGTGTTGAATTACTTTCTCCATTTTGATGACTGCTAGTATGGACTAGTGGATATGGAGACCCCCCCCCCAATTCCCCAACAACTGGTATAGCCCATACTAGCAGTCATCAATACGGAGAAAATAATCAACACATGATAATAATATGAAAGAACAAATAACACCGATGTTTGAAACCCAATTCATCAACACATGACTACATCTGGGGGCACTTAGCGAGGATATCATTATAATAATATATGAAGATTATTACAATTTGCACATGCTCTCACTAAGATCTAGCATGGCTGCTCTCCAATAATAATCTCTCTCACCTATATATTATTATGTCCCCTCCCCAAGAACATACAAACATAGTTATGGCCGGGTTGTAGGATCTGATGGATCGGTTTACACATGTATTATCTCCGCATTTTCGTACTAATTTTATCAGCTTTTGGTTGTAATATAGTTTAGATTGGATGTAATTTTGGTCTTTTATGATTTATGGAACTTTGTTGGATTTGTAATGTTTTAGGATACTTTGTAGTGTATTTTGTGTGGTTGCAAAGTCCGTGGATTGTAATTTGTTGAAGACTGAATATTGTTCAAGTCAAAGGTCAACCGTGGTCAACCGTGTCAAGAAGGTGGAGAAAAGAAGAAAAAAATAAAGAAAGCAGAAAAGTGCACCAGGCGCCCGCCCTCCTAAGAACCAGGCGCCCGCTTGTTGGGGGTTTTGAAGAACCAAAGTTACTGGCCAAATAGGCGCCCGCCTGGGGTCTACCAGGCGCCCGCTTGGTCATTCCGTACAGTTTCGGGTTTTCCTTGCCAGACGGGTTTTTAACCCTATTTTCCCTACTTTTGGCCCTAGTTTTTTCTATGTATAAATATTAGACTGCAGCCTTTAGTTTTATGATGCATTGTTTTAGGTTTTATTCAAGTTTCCAGTTGTAAAGAAGATTTGGGAGATTATTCATCATCAAGCTTTTATCCAGGTTTATGATTTTTAATTATATTCTTGTGTTTATTGCTATGTCGATGAGTAGCTAATTTCTTTATTCATGGATTGGGAGTAATAACTATCAAATCTCTATGCTAACTTGGGCTTAATAAAATATTAATCTTGTTCTTGTTCATAAGAATAGAACTTAATTAATTTAAAGATTTCATTAATATGACTTGATATTTTTGGTCTTTAAATCATCTTGGTTTAGATTGTTTCACTAGCGTGAATAATTTAGATATTGAATCATATTCTTCTGATTAGATTTAATTGAGGACTTCGCGGAAATCAAAAGAATTTAAGATCAAGTGTTCTTAAGAACTTAATGAATTGTTTTTGTGTGTTGTTGACCTAACGGAATATTTCACATAGAGATAATAATAGGGTTGCAATCCGGTGACCAGACCGTCCCAACTCTTAAATAAGTGAACGATTTCTTGAACAAGTTTAATAGTCTTTTTCATAAAATAGCATAGAGAGGAGATAGTTGTGAACCCCAATCTGTGAATCTTCGTAATCTTGAATTAAATCTTAGTTTGCTTAGTGATCTTTAATTTAATAATTTATTTTCCTTGTTTAGTAGTTAATTTAGTTTAATCAAAATCAATCAAAAACCCCTTGGTTACTTTTTGCACTAATTAAATTTACTTGTTTGTCCAACGAGTCTTCGTGGGATCGACCCTCGCTTTCGCGCGTTACTACCACGGTAACTAGTGCGCTTGCTAGGTATTTATTACTTGGAATTTTATCCATCAAGTTTTTGGCGCCGCTGCCGGGGACTTGTTTTGATTTACAAGTTAATTTAGTCGGTGTATGTTTGGTAGACGTCCATTGAACCGCGAGTTGGTTCCTTTGGACGATAATATCGATAGACTTGACAAGGGCATTCCCCCTATTTCTGAGTCTGAGTCTGAAGCTTCTGTCACCGAGATAGAGGTATTTTTAAGTGATTTTGAAACTTCTTCCACCGGGGGAGAAGAAATTGAAGTTGTAATGGCTAATCCCTTAATGAAAGAATATGCTAGGACTAAGGTTGACACATCGGTGTCATGTATTGTCCTGACTGAGGCCGCTAAATCTTATGAGGCGAAGGGGCATTACTTCAGTCAGTTGCCCAAGTTTCAGGGTCTTCCCGCTGAAGACTCTTTGAACTTCTTGAGAGAGTACATGATGATCATATCAGGATTCCCTGTAAAAGAGGGGGTTACTGATGAACAATTAAGACCTAAGTATTTTCCTTTCTCTCTTCAAGGGGCAGCTAAAACTTGGCTTATGTTACTTCCTGCGAGGAGTATCACTACATGGGATGGGTTGCATGATGCATTCTTAAAGAAATTTTTCCCGCATGCTACTTTGGCCACCTTTAGACAGAAAATCATAGGGTTTACTCAAGAGGTAGGTGAGCCATTTCATGAGGCTTGGGATAGGTTCAAAATGTTGCAAGTGCAGTGCCCCCATCATGCTTTTCCTGAAGCCCTTTTACATCAAACATTTTATGGTGGGTTAACTGCAGCAGACCAAGCTATGGTTGACAATGCAGCAGGCGGCTTTCTAGGAGCCAAAACTGTTGACCAAACCCAAGAATTATTTGAGATGTTGGGGGCCAATTCGCAAGAAAAAGGCTCTAGAGGGAAACCTAGGGGAGTGCATGAGTTGAGTTGTATGGATGAGTTCGCTAGGCAGGTGTCTTTGTTAAACCAAAACATGGCTAAAATGAATTCTAATATGTCTTCCTCAAGTGCTAATGTGGTATCTGATTTCTGTGCTAATTGTGGATCTAACACTCATGCTACTAATGGTTGTCCAGTTGTTGCACAGTTTGATTCTGAACAGGTAAATGCGATGCAAGGGTATCCCCCAAGGCAAAATCAAGGTGGTATGTATTTTAATACTTATAATCCAGATTGGAAAAACCACCCCAATTTTTCTTGGAGGGGTAACCCAGGAATTCAGTACCAGCAGCAGAAACCTCTATATCCTCCTCCCCCACAAGGGAATCCAGAACAGCAGCCTAAGCAATCACTGGAGGATATGATGAGGACCATGATGCAAGAGCAGCAACAAATGAAGATGATGATGGAGCAGCGTGAAAAGCAGCAGGATGCTGTCAACAAAAAGCTGGAGACCCAGATTGGTCAACTAGCTGTGGGTCAGCAAGGGCATAAACCAGGAACCTTCCCTAGTCAAGGGGAGCAATCCAAGGCCATTATGACTCTGAGAAATGGCAAACAGGTAAGTAATGAGGTATGTCCTAACTCTCCTTCTGAATCTGCTGAACCACCTGTTGTTGAGAATGTTGTTGGTAAGAGTACTAATGGCATGGGGGAAATTCCTGTGACTGATTCTTCCACCCCCAAGCCATATGTACCTCCTGTACCGTTTCCTGGTAGATTCATGAGAAGTAAGCTGGATAAGCAAATGTCTGATTTATATGACATGTTTTCAAAAGTAAACATTAATCTTCCTTTGTTAAATGTCATTAAAAATATCCCAGCTTATGCAAAGTTTTTCAAAGAACTTAACTCCAGGAAACCCAAGTATGGGAATGATGAGAAGTTGATTATGGGAGAAAGTGCTAGTGCTGTGGTACAACAGAACCTCCCACCTAAATTGAAGGACCCCGGAAGTTTTAACATTTCTATATCTATGGGGGACTCTAAAAAGGTGAAGGCAATGTTAGATCTCGGTGCTAGAATTAATTTGCTACCTCATCATTTGTATCTTGAGTTGGGTTTACCTGAGCTACAACCCACCACAATGACCTTGCAATTGGCTGACCGTTCAATCAAGAGGCCATTGGGAATAGTGGAGGATGTTTTGGTGCAGGTAGCCAATTTGATTATCCCTGTGGATTTTGTTGTTCTTGAGACTGTTAATGGTGTTGGGAATAGTCAGGATTCTCCCATATTGCTTGGGCGTCCATTTATGGCTACTACTAACACCATCATTAATGTGGGTGATGGGACTCTATCTATGTGTGTGGCAAATGAGAAAATAGAAATATCTGTGTTTGATGTCATGCAAAGTCCCTTAGATGATGAGTCTTGTAACTGTGTGGATATTGTTGAGGATTGTGTGAGTGAAGTCTTGTGGCATGAGAGAGAATGTGAGGAGTTAGAGTCTTTGTTGTCAAATGGCGGTGAGAAACTTAGGGATAATGCGGATGTTCAACTGATGGCTGTGGAAAAGGCCGACGAACACCATCCTAGTGATGGCCCGTTTCACCCCCTAGGCCACTTCAATGAGAAGTCGGTGCCTTCTATTGTAACCCCTCCAGCTCTTGAGCTGAAAGCCCTTCCTTCCAATTTAAAGTATGTTTTTCTTGGGGAGGGTGAGACTTTGCCCGTGATAATTGCCTCAGATTTGACCATAGAACAAGAGGCCAAGTTGATCAGAGTGCTTCGGGAGCATAAGCGGGCCATAGGGTGGACCTTAGCAGATATTAAAGGTATAAGCCCCTCCATGTGCATGCACAAAATTAATCTCATAGATGGTGCTAAGCCGTCTAGAGAGAGACAAAGGAGGTTAAACCCTCACATGGAGGAGGCGGTTAGGAAAGAGGTCCTAAAATTGTTGGATGCAGGCATTATCTATGCCGTTGCTGATAGTGAGTGGGTGAGCCCGGTTCAAGTCGTTCCAAAGAAATCGGGCTACACGGTCACCACTAATGAAAAAGGAGAAGAAGTGCCAAAAAGGGAAGTGACTGGTCTGAGAATGTGCATAGATTTGCGCAAACTGAATGCTGCAACAAAGAAAGATCACTTCCCTTTGCCCTTTATTGATCAGATTCTGGAGAGGTTAGCCGGACATGAGTATTATTGTTTCTTGGATGGTTTTTCGGGGTATAACCAAATCCCCATTGCACCAGGGGACCAAGCCAAGACCACTTTTACTTGTCCTTTTGGCACATTCGCATTTAGGAGGATGCCCTTTGGGCTTTGTAATGCACCTGCGACCTTTCAAAGGTGTATGACATCCATCTTCTCTGATTTGATTGAGCGATGTGTCGAAGTCTTCATGGATGACTTCTCGGTATTTGGGGACAGTTTTGATGGGTGCCTAGAGAATTTGACAATGGTTTTAAATCGTTGTTGTGAGACAAATCTGACCCTTAGTTGGGAAAAATGTCATTTTCTCGTAAGGCATGGCATTGTGTTAGGACACTTGGTGTCAAACAAGGGGATTGAGGTAGACAAGGCTAAATCGATGTGATTTCAAAATTGTCTCCCCTGTGTCGGTTAAGGGTGTGCGAAGTTTTCTAGGCCATGCGGTTTTTATAGGCGTTTCATAAAAGACTTTTCAAAAATTTGTAAGCCTTTATGTAACCTGCTAGCTAAGGACACTGAGTTCATCTTTGACCAAGAGTGCTTAGAGGCCTTCAATCTGCTGAAGGAGAAGTTGACGTGTGCCCCCATTCTATCCAGCCCCAATTGGTCTCTACCATTTGAGATCATGTGTGATGCATCAGATTTTGCGATTGGGGCTGTTTTGAGGCAAAGAGTAGATAAATTACCTCACGTGATACATTACGCAAGTAGAACTTTAAATGATGCACAACTGAATTACACTACCACTGAAAAAGAATTTTTAGCAGTTGTGTTTGCTCTTGAAAAGTTTCGTTCTTACTTGTTTCGTTAATCTACTCTGATCATGCTGCACTTAAATATTTGCTGAATAAAAAGGATGCTAAACCTAGACTTCTTAGGTGGATGCTCCTACTGCAGGAGTTTGACATAGAAATAAAGGACAAAAAGGGGACCGAAAATGTGGTGGCTGATCACTTATCTAGGCTAGAGAACTTTACATTTACTAATGTGATAGATGGTGCGATTCCGGTTAATGAAAATTTTCCGGATGAGCAACTTTTTGTGTTACATGTTCATGAGCCTTGGTATGCAGATCTTGTGAATTTCATTGTTTCTAATATTATGCCACCTAACTTCACTTACGATCAAAAACGAAAGTTTAGATCGGATGTGAAGCACTACATTTGGGATGACCCCTATTTGTGGAAAGTTTGCCGGGACAAGATAATTAGGAGATGCATTCCGGAGCATGAGCAAGCTAGTGTGTTGAGATTTTGCCACGAACTCCAATGTGGGGGTCACTTTAGTGGGCAAAAGACCGCTAGGAAAGTTTTGCAAGCGGGTCTATATTGGTCCACTTTATTTAAAGATGCTCATGATTTTTGTGTGAGGTGTGATAGATGCCAAAGGACTGGCAATATAGGAAAGAGAGATGAAATGACCCTACAACATAATTTAATTGTTGATATTTTTGATGTGTGGGGTATTGATTTTATGGGTCCTTTTCCCACTTCCCAAGGCTACTTGTACATTCTTGTTGCTGTTGATTATGTGTCTAAATGGGTGGAAGCAATTCCTACTCGGACTAATGATGCTAATATTGTTTGCAAGTTTGTGCGTGAAAATATCTTTGGCAGGTATGGAGTGCCGCGCGTCATTATCAGTGACCAAGGGACGCACTTCACAAATAGAATGTCCAATCAAGTGCTAAAAAGATATGGGGTGGGTCACAAGTTGGCTACGGCTTATCACCCTCAAACATCGGGCCAAGTGGAGGTGAGTAATCGCCAAATCAAGGCGGTGCTTGAGAAAACGGTGCGTCCAAATCGTAAGGATTGGGCCGACAAATTGTGTGATGCACTGTGGGCTTATCGGACTGCCTACAAAACACCCATTGGAATGAGCCCGTACCGGATTGTGTATGGAAAAGAGTGTCATCTGCCAGTGGAACTAGAGCACAAAGCATATTGGGCAACCAAGCAGCTAAACATGGATTTGACTCTAGCAGGGGAGAAAAGATTGCTTGACGTGGATGAGCTTGCAGAGTTGAGGCAGGATAGTTATGAGAGTGCAAAGTTATACAAAGAAAGGACAAAAAGATATCATGATAAAAACCTTAAACCCAAGTTTCTCAAACCGGGTATGAAGGTCCTTCTCTTTAACTCTCGCCTCAAACTTTTTCCCGGAAAACTGCGTTCAAGGTGGACGGGTCCTTATGAATTGGTTCGAGTGTTTCCCCATGGAGCTGTAGAGCTTAGAGATTTGAAAGATGGGACAACATTTAAAGTGAATGGACACCGAGTGAAGCCTTATTATGAGGGGCTATCTATTATGGAAGACATCAATGAAATTGATGTAATTGAGTTGACAGACCCGGAGGGAGTCACTTAATATTTATGTGGCATTATGTCGAGCCAAAGACTTAAAACAAAGGCGCTTGTTGGGAGGCAACCCAACCAGGTATCATTTTTATTGCTTTATGTTTTTCCTTTCAGTTTATCATCATTTTTTGAATTGGGAGTGTGTTGTTCTTCAATGCCATGAGGACATAGCATGTTCTAAGTTTGGGGGTGGTGGTATTCATAAAAAAAAAAAAAAAAAAAAAAAAAATTATTATTGCTGGAAAAATATACCGAGCGCCCGCTTGGTGGGATAAGGGCGCGCGCCTGTTCAAGTGCGAAAAAAATATGAAGTTTCTGGGCAAACAAGCGCCCGCTTGGGGTCTACCAGGCGCCCGCCTGCTTGCCGATTTGAGAAACCATCAGCTGGGTTAAATCGGGTTTTGGGGGATTAATAACATAAAAAAAACCCTTCTTCCCCAATTTCTCTCCCTCTCTAAACCCTCTCACCGGCCTCCTTCCCTCTCTCCCTACAAATCTCTCACCCTCACCACCCACAAACCTTCAAAATCATCTCCCACCATAACCCTCTTCAAGGAGTACCAAAGATTTAGCCTCCATTCATCCTAAAACCAAGAGTTTTGAAAGAAATTGTCAAGGTTGAAGGAAGGAGAATTTCGAAGAATTGAGAGTTTGTGATCAAGAATTGGGGGTATTTGCAGAAGAAGAAAGTGTTTGCAAGGTTGACGGTCATCTTCTCGGATCATCTTCTCCGTCTCCGGCGAGATTTTCCGGCGAGTCCGGGTAAGAGCAATTTACTGATTTAAAATTTGTTAGAGGTTGTTGCGGTTGTTATCATGCCACCAAGACCAAGAGGTCGAGGACGTGGTCGTGGTGTTCCCCCACCCCAAATTGAGCCGGAGTTCGATAACACCCGTTTTGTATCCCGGGACTCCCAAAATTATTTTGATAATAAACAAAATAATGGGGTAACGGTGGAGAGAGGTTATAACTTGACCAATTGTGGGTTGGATGCTATCATTGAACACTATAATTTGAGAAGATTATTGGCCGTGCCGGCCCAGATGGGGTCGAAGTTGCTTGTGCAAGAATTCTATGCTAATTTTCATGCAGCAACTGAGGCCCCCAATGTCTGGGTTCGGGGATATAATATTGATGTGACTGCGACGGCTATTAATGATTTTTATGGGTTGTCAGATGCGGTGGCAGAAGGGGAATGTGCGTATTGGCAGTTGAAAAGGAACCTTCAGAACATGGACAGGATGGATGAGACCTTAGCTTTATTTGCAGCAGAGTTTGGGGTAAATATTGATAGGGGAAATATCCGGAATGGTTACTTGTTTCACATTAGTGAGTTGAGGCTGGACCTAAAGGCATTGTATCGCTTTATTTGCGAGAGGATCATGCCTTCTGCTCACTATCAGGAGGTTCATTGGTACAGGGCCCCTTTGCTCTATGCCATGATTAGGAGGATGCCGATAAATATCGGGGGCATCATGCGTAGTGAGATGGGGGTACGAGCGAGGTATTTGGAGAACAAGAATTATTTGTTCCCCATTATGATCACTACGATGGCACAGAGGGCAGGGGTGCCGATGGAGGGATTTCCCAGACTGCTAGCTCCAGGCACTACCGTGACTAAAGCAACTATAGAAAGTGGGAGAGTGCAGAGAGCCCAGGTTCCAGCTCTAGCTCAGGCTGCTGGCGGTCAGGCCGTTGATGATGAGGAGGTTGAGGATGATATCCCGGCAGATATGACTCAGAGAGAGATGAATTACTATCTGTCGGGACAAATCCAGGATTAGATGATATGTTCCGAGCTTTTCAACAACAACAATTTATGGCGAACTATCAAAGAAAGCGGAGGGAAGAGGAGAATGACCAGAGGATTCAGAGGATGGAGGAAGCATTATATGCCAACATTCGGGAGGATCAGTACTTCCGACAAAGAATGATGGCACATCATTTTCCTGGTGAGCGGTACCCACCGTTGAACTACCCTCCACCACCTGAGTATGTACCACCTCCGCCACCGCCTCAGCATGGATGGAATGCTTGGGATGATATCTTTGGACCGCCACCGCAGTGAGGAGCTCGAGGTATTTCCACTCCGTAAGTTTTTTATGCTTAGTTGTGACGAGCATTGGGGGCAATGCTCTATTTAGTTTGGGGGGTGGGAATATTGGTTAGATTGGTTGTTGATTGATGCACCTGTTTTCCTGTATAGTTTTTTTTTAGTAAAAAAAAAAAAAAAAAAAAAAAAGAAGAAAGAGAAAAGAAAAGAGTGGCTAGGTGAAAACCCGAAAGGGCGCCTAGGCAAAAGGAGAGAATGTGTGATGTATTGTTTTTGGCGTGGCGTGGCGTCACAAGGGCGGTTTGGAGTGATTGGGTAGGACATGTTTGGTGTAGGAGGTTTGGTTAGAGGCGAATAGGATAGAAAATCCTCATATTTCTTGTAGGAGTTATAAGGGGGCGTTGAAGCTTATCATGAGGTAAATCATTGCTAAGGAGTATCCTAGCTTTGATTTCTGTTTGAGGGATGATGTAGTGTAAGATAAGCGTGGGGGAAACATAGGTCGTTTTAGTTCCCCCTAGCTTTTTGTGTGGGCCCTAATTGGATGGCGTTTTATGTTCTTATCATGGGTGTGCTATCAATTAGGGCCAGTCGCATTTGTTTTGTTTGGGGAGTTATAAGGAGCGGAGTCTTTTACACTCCGGTTGATTTTCTTTATCTTGTCGTGGTTTTGTTTGATGGGAGATGTAGAGGAGATAGGTATCATTTTCCTCCATGCTACGCTTAATAGACCGGTGTTTAGATGTGGGGTTAGGAATATTACTCTGGGACGAGTAATGGTCTAAGCGTGGGGGAATTTGATGGATCGGTTTACACATGTATTATCTCCGCATTTTCGTACTAATTTTATCAGCTTTTGGTTGTAATATAGTTTAGATTGGATGTAATTTTGGTCTTTTATGATTTATGGAACTTTGTTGGATTTGTAATGTTTTAGGATACTTTGTAGTGTATTTTGTGTGGTTGCAAAGTCCGTGGATTGTAATTTGTTGAAGACTGAATATTGTTCAAGTCAAAGGTCAACCGTGGTCAACCGTGTCAAGAAGGTGGAGAAAAGAAAAAAAAATAAAGAAAGCAGAAAAGTGCACCAGGCGCCCGCCCTCCTAAGATCCAGGCGCCCGCTTGTTGGGGGTTTTGAAGAACCAAAGTTACTGGCCAAATAGGCGCCCGCCTGGGGTCTACCAGGCGCCCGCTTGGTCATTCCGTACAGTTTCGGGTTTTCCTTGCCAGACGGGTTTTTAACCCTATTTTCCCTACTTTTGGCCCTAGTTTTCTCTATGTATAAATATTAGACTGCAGCCTTTAGTTTTATGATGCATTGTTTTAGGTTTTATTCAAGTTTCCGGTTGTAAAGAAGATTTGGGAGATTATTCATCATCAAGCTTTTATCCAGGTTTATGATTTTTAATTATATTCTTGTGTTTATTGCTATGTCGATGAGTAGCTAATTTCTTTATTCATGGATTGGGAGTAATAACTATCAAATCTCAATGCTAACTTGGGCTTAATCAAATATTAATCTTGTTCTTGTTCATAAGAATAGAACTTAATTAATTTAAAGATTTCATTAATATGACTTGATATTTTTTGTCTTTAAATCATCTTGGTTTAGATTGTTTCACTAGCGTGAATAATTTAGATATTGAATCATATTCTTGTGATTAGATTTAATTGAGGACTTCGCGGAAATCAAAAGAATTTAAGATCAAGTGTTCTTAAGAACTTAATGAATTGTTTTTGTGTGTTGTTGACCTAACGGAATATTTCACATAGAGATAATAATAGGGTTGCAATCCGGTGACCAGACCGTCCCAACTCTTAAATAAGTGAACGATTTCTTGAACAAGTTTAATAGTCTTTTTCATAAAATAGCATAGAGAGGAGATAGTTGTGAACCCCAATCTGTGAATCTTCGTAATCTTGAATTAAATCTTAGTTTGCTTAGTGATCTTTAATTTAGTAATTTATTTTCCTTGTTTAGTAGTTAATTTAGTTTAATCAAAATCAATCAAAAACCCCCTTGGTTACTTTTTGCACTAATTAAATTTACTTGTTTGTCCAACGAGTCTTCGTGGGATCGACCCTCGCTTTCGCGCGTTACTACCACGGTAACTAGTGCGCTTGCTAGGTATTTATTACTTGGAATTTTATCCATCAGGATCGCCACCCATGGCTTTCCTAGGCTCACGGCCCCTTCCTTGACACTATTTTGTGCTCTCTCTTGATATCATAACTTTCTCCTACACGAAGTAAGTTCACAAAACATTATGGTAGTAGTCGCAATATATTTATAGGGATATTAAAACATAATCCTGATAAAAACCTAATTACCCGGAGTATATCAGAGGCGGAAGGAGTATATTCGGAAACTAATTCCTTATACCAAAAGGACATCACATGCACGCATGACCAGGAGGAGAAGAATCTTGGCCAAACACCTTTCAGCCCATTACCAAGATTGAGGTCCGGTCGGGTCTTACTATAGGTTCGGCCGGATCTTTACTCCTTTGCTCCGTCCCGTTTCACTCCTCGCTCCTCCGCGCTTTTGACCTTCTCCTTGGTTTTGACACCAATTGATTAGGTCTTGCTTGGGTCTTGGGCGATTTATGTTGGCCGGAAGAATGCAAGGAGAAGGGGAGGGGAAGTGAAGGAGATCAGGCAACAGAATCATGGGGATAAGATGGAGTGTGAACTGTAGTATGTGTGTACGAAGTCTAACGAAAGTTAGTCATGTGAGGTCAGTTGATTAATTTTTGTTAAATTTTTAACAAAAAATTTGGACGGAGTGGTGAAAATTAAAAATTGAAGATAGTATAATGATGACATTCGAAAACAAAATGCGCGAGGACATTTGAAACCGGCCAAAAGTTCAATGACCAAAATATGAGTTTTAGCTATATTTTATTTCTATTTCAATAGATTCATACGAGTTTGAATTTTCATAACAAAAGATTGACTTTTCTAGAAAGTCAATTTTTAAAAATTACTACCTTTGTCCCAAAATGAATGTAAAAAAAAACACAAATTTACTCTTGATCAAGAGCGAATTTGAACAATTTTTGAACATTCATTCCGGGACGAAGGGAGTAATATCATTCACTAATGGATGCCTATAATCCACACATCTCTAAAAGACACCCAGCAAAAGAAACCCAACAGAGTTTTCAAAAAACAACAAAAGGCAAAAATGGCAAAGAAACATTATTAGAAAGCAAAGAGCACATAATAAGTAGAGCCCCCATTTACACATGAAAAGAAATGATGAAGGACGAAAGCATACTAACCAAGTTTGGTCCCCACGAGAACAACGGGCACTGATGGGGCATAATGTCTCAACTCTGCAACCCACTTCTCGCATTCAAACCCGAAGCAATCAGAAGGCAAAAGCAGGAGACATGAAGATATGATTTTGGAAGTCATTAGCAAATTTAGCCCCATTGAAAATGCAAAAAAAAAACTAAATTGTAAAAAAAAAAAAAAAAAAAAAAAAAAAAAAAAAATACTTGAGATAAGAAACATACTTTTTTAGATATGTTTTCAAAGCTAGCTCTACTTATCAAAGAGAAGGCAAGGATGAAGACATCAGCTCCCCTGTAGCTAAGTGGCCTCAACCGATTGTAGTCTTCTTGTCCTGTGTAATTCATTGAAAATTTGAAATAGAAAAGAAAAAAAAGGTATCTTATAAAATCATTAACGTCCCATTTTCAGACAGGATCACATGGATTTACTGTTTATAAATTGTGTTTTACAGTTTTGCTTGGTTAGTTGATATTGTGAGGGAATTAAAAATTAGAAAGTGCTACAGAATCGGTTTTTTTTTTATTTTTATTTTATTTGCTTGTCATGGAAAATGAGATCAGGAAAGAAAACCAGAAGGCATCAAGGGGGAAATTTTAGTTTCTACGTCAGGCTCACTTCTTCTTATTAGTCATATTCGACAAAGTTCCAAAAAAATTGTAGACCCGTGAATCATGTTTAAGAAGGAACCAAATACGACAGAGAGTATCTTTTCTTCTTAATTTTCTTTACCTTCGAGCGTTCCCCACGTGCGAACTATGAAGAAACAAAGGAAATAAGAAAATTGACTTCAATTGTGATTTGTGAGTAGTTCTTACTCCGTCCCAAAATAAATGTCCAATTTGCTCTTGATCAAGAGCAAATTTGGACATTCATTTTGGGATGGATGGGGTATTTGTTAATGGGTTGCAAAGCCAGTGCCGGAAAATTTAAACCATGATTGGAAATTAACACCGAGATTAAACTCATTACAGTATAAAATTTAGCCGTTCGGGCATAAACACAAACAGAACCTGGGCATTGTCAAATTTTGTAAAAAGGTAAAACAATCACTTGTAACATGATTCCACAAAAAAGATTTGAGTGTGTGTGTGTGTGAAGGAAGAGAAATCATTAGTACCAGCAGTATCCCAGAGACCCAAATTGATTGTCTGCCCATCAACATTCACATTGGCACTAAAATTATCAAACACAGTTGGAACATAATCCTGCCCAAAACCCATAAATCAAAACTCAAATTAAAATCAAAATCATTGAAAATAGCCCATTAAAGAAGAAGAAATCAACGAATTAGTGAAATAAGGGAAGAATATATAAGAAAATTACAGTGGGGAAAGTGTTGCTGGTGTAGGAAATAAGAAGGCAAGTCTTGCCAACAGCTCCATCTCCAACTGTTACACATTTTATGAACTTTGTTGTTGTTGTTGCCATCACTCACATTCTTAGCACTCTTCTAAACACTTAAATCAAGAAAAATATTTCCGATTTTCAAAAACCCCTTTTTAATTTGAATTTTGTGTGTATGAAGTTGCAGAAAAAGAACCCATTTCAAGAATTTCCTTTTCTTTTTGTCAATTTAATGTGTGTGTGTGTGTGTGTGTGTGTGTGTGAAGAGGGAAAAAATTGATGGGGGAGCTTTATGAAAGGAGGAAAGTAAAGAGGAATGACAGAAGGGGAAAACTATTTAAAGTTGCAAGATTTTTAATTTTTTTTTTCACGCGCCTTCACATTATCTTTATGAATCAATTGACCCCTCCATGAATGAGCCTTTTGCTTTTCTTCAAAACCCCCTTTTTTTTTCTTGCATTATTCAAATTTATAGTGTGAAATTGGATTGAATTTGAATCATGGGGTCTTAGTTTTATTAATGCATTTGATGTTATACAGATAGATTGCATCCAATTCACTAAAATAATCTTTATCTTCGTATTATTATTAAAAATCCTTAATCATGTATTGAGACTCGACTCAAATAAGCTCCACTTTGATGAGCCCGAGGTGCTCGACTTGAAGTTCAAAGGCATCATATTTGGGGAAATGCATCCTAACTTCACTTCAGATTATCGACGCTTGAGCTCGATTATAACTCCAGTTGCTCGTGAACAGCTTGAAACTCAATTGAATTTAAATTTGAACTACGTCATTATGCTTGAGCTCTGTAACTCTGTAACATGCTCCAGTCGAAATGAAAGCTTGTTTGAATTTGAATATGGTGTACCAACAACCCTAATCGATACCCTTTTCATTTCGTAACAACTTGCACAATTTTGCTATAACACAAAAATTAAAGAAATAATATAAACGTTTAAAATATTGTGGGTGAGAAACAGATTGTGACTTGACAGTATGAAGATTTGAGAGTGTGACTGACCCATTATGTAAATGTGTCAATATAAAGAGTTAAAATATAAAAGTATAATAAACTATTTTAAATATTGTGAATTTATGTAATCCCTCCGTCCCAACTTAAGAGTCAAAAAGTTTTTGGGTTCAAAAATTAAGGAAAAAGGTGATGTGTTGTGAGTGTTGATGGTTAGGTAGGAGAGAGAAAGTGAGATAGAGAAGAGTTAGTGGATTATTGTTGTGAGTATGACATGTAGGACACACTTTCTTTTTTTGGATTTCGACTCTTAAGTTGGGACGCTATTTTGAGAATTTTTTTACTCTTAAATTAGGACGGAGAGAGTATTTTATAGTTTGAAAATTATAATGACCACCCTGCAATTCAACTAATCATTATTTTTTTCATCAACTTTCCTTAAGTTAACCAAATTTCTCTCTTCTACACACTCACAATACGTACTTTTCTAACATACTCTCTTTGTCTCATTATTTTAAGACTAAACAATTTCTTAAAAAGACGTCTCATTTTAAGAGTCAAAAACCTAAAATAAAAAAGTGGGTCCTACATGTCATACTTCACAACAATTATCCACTAACTCTTTCTCTAACCCACTTTCTCTCTCCTACCCAACTATTAACACACACAACGCTATCATCTTTTCCTTGATCCTTAAACGCACCCATTTTTTACTTTTAAAATTAAAATGAGACAGAAAGAGTATTATTTTAATCTCATTTCACTCCGATTTAGTAACAATAAATATGAAACGCAGTATTAACCTATTTCGGGTTGGATTCGGACGCGGCCAATTGAGAACAACGGAATCCAAAAACCCGGAAGCAAAGCCGTATCACAGCAAAACCCCGTCGTCCCCACCGTCAAGGAGAGGAGAGATCAATGGCGACAACAGCGAAAGGGAAATTGCCGCCATATCCGAGTGCTTCCAGACTTTCTGATTCTCCTTGCGCTCCTCAATATGCTGCTTCTCTCAGATGTACTCTCTTTCTCTTTCCCCCTCTCCTCTCTCTCTCTATATATATATATATATATATATATATGCAAAGATTCTTGATTCTTGATGAGTTTGATTTTGTTTATTTCTTTCAATTTGTGGTGCTTGGGTGGAATTATAATTTTATGAGGTTTAGTGGGTTCGTAGAATTGGCGATTTGAAATTGAAATTCTCCTAGAATTCGAATGAATCAATTTTTTTAATTGGTCCTGTAAGAATAATTGTTTTCCTTTTTCACTTACTTGGAACAGATTTGAGTTAATAAAATAAAAAGATAAGGAGTTGATAATATTTTACTTCTGATTGCAGGAATTCAATCCCACTGCTTCAAATTTGTTATCCTCTATCCGAGTTTGACATTTTTTCTTATCGGTAATAGATTTAGGTTATAAAAGTCTTAAACATTCAATAGTAAAATCTTGCTTCAATTCCTTCAAAAAAATAATAAAATAATAATAAAAAAAAAAATTCTTGCTTCAATTGGCCATGATCTGTAGGTTTGAATAGAAGTGAATTATTGTGCCCCAAAAAATGGTCAACTCGACTTTAAAATTATGATTTTTTGTTTTGTTTGGGACTAAGGCTTTGTTGGTGTTGTTTTTGACTGAAGGAGTATATGGTAGTTTCTATCATAATGTGGAGTAGTTTTTGTTCTTGTATACTATATTGGAAGTTGAGGTCACACAATATGAGAGACGGGTATAACTGTTTTGTCCATGTAGTTTGCAAATTGCAACAGTTGTCTTTATCTTTCGGAATGTGTGAGAACCATTCCCTCCGTTCAAAGTACAAGTCCTACTTATATTTGTGAAGTCAACCTGATTGAGCTTCGGCATTTTTTTATGGAACATTAGTTATCATTGCGAAATATTGGTGCTGATAGTTTTTAATCGTGGCTAAATGTCAGTTTAGAATTTCGTGATGATAGTTAATTTTTCATAAATTTTTGGTCAAAGTTTAATCAAGTTGACTTATGTATATAACTGAGACTCTTTTTTCTTTGGGATGGATTTAGGATTTTGGATTTAGGATTTTGGATTTGGGAACTGGCCTATTATCAATTGTCCAAGCAATCTAAATTTCACCCTTAGTACTCCCTCCGTCTCAGCACAATTAGGACTAGAGGTGTATGCACGGAGACTAAGAAATAACAATGTTATACTGATAGTGGAGAGGTTGTTATTATGAAAAGTAAAGTAGGAGAGAGAATGAGTGGGAGGAATAGTAAGTACTCCCTCCGTCTAAGCACAATTAGGACTAGAGGTGTATGCACGGAGACTAAGAAATAACAATGTTATACTGATAGTGGAGAGGTTGTTATTATGAAAAGTAAAGTAGGAGAGAGAATGAGTGGGAGGAATAGTAAGTGGATTGTTGTTGTGAGTATGACAAGTGGGTCTCATTTAATAAAAAATATTAAAGCTTTACCATTTTGGGCGGTCTCAATTGTAGTGGGACGACCAGAAAAGGAAAGAAGTCTCACTTGTGCTGGGATGTAGAGAGTATACCGGAACATATTACTCACATTTTGTAAATTACCATGAAACCTTACCGTATGTCTCTTAAAGGATAATGCCCATTCTGAAATCTTTTTCACCCTATGCGAATCTTAATAATGTGCATGAAGTTGAATCTCAACGTGGAAGGCTGAAACGCGGGGTGAGGACCTACGGGCCACAGTAAATCAACCGGAAATTCTTGCAGTTGAAAAATTATGATTTGCATTTACCTATCCTCTGTCTAGGTTCTTTGAGTTTTCAAACTTCCTTCCCGTTCTTCTTCGAGCTTCCTCCCATGAGCAAACACTTATTATAGGAACAATATCGTCTTAGGTCATCTATTCGCAGATCTTCGAACCTTCTCTAGGTTTTACTCAACTTGTAATCTTCGATAAAAAAAATTCAAATTTATGGCGTTGAATAAAAATAAACACAACACAGCCACAATCATTCATGCAATGAAACCTTTAGTCGACACTGATCACTGTTCTTGTATGCAAATGCAGGGTACTAAGATACTCAACTCAAAACTCAGCCTTGTTCAGATCCTTATTGCACAAGATTTGCCAGATTAAAAACTAGTAGAACCGATTCTTCATGTTGAATACGACCTTTAAGATCAACGAAATCAAGTCTAGTTATATTTGGATCTCCTATTCACATAACTTTACTCTATTCTGCTATGTGTTTTTAGTTTATTGAGTAGCCACCCACTGTATCCCAGTTTGACGTTTACGAATACCAGTTATTGATTTCCCTATTAGACTTCCTTCAGACTCTTAAATTGTGCGTATGGCCAAATAGTGATTTTGAACAAATGTTTGCAGGTTTGGAAGAATTTAGCAAGGACAAGAATAAATGTCAAGAACATTTTGATACGTACAAAGAATGCATGAAAAAGGAGGTTAGTTTAATACGCTTTTCGTTCTTTTTATATGCCATTTATGTCAACCTCAGTGTTAATCATTACAACACTATAGCAAGACATTATGTTGGTCGATTGAGGTGTCGATTATTTATCCGCATAGATTCCTTGTATTGTATGAAGGATGTGCAAATGATATTTTGCTTTCTTAAGTTACTGTTTTTATTTAACTTAATGGATGCATCCTTGATGAAGACAAGGTTGTGGCGTAATCTGCACTCCAATCACATGCAATTGAAACTATGAGACGCCCCGTGAAAACGGCATTGTTTTTGTTGACAATGTTACCATGCAACCTCTCTTTACACATCTGTTGCATTATAAAGGTTTCCTGGTTTTATTGGCTTGTCGTATGCTTCTCTCATATCATTTTCTGTGAAAACAACATTAAACAACAATCTCTAAACTAGGTTGCACATGCCAGTTGACAATATCCTGGCGTTCAAAAGTTCCAAAACGATTTATGGCAAATTCGGTTTTAGTTTGCTAGAGAAAAGATTTCAGTTGCACATTAAACAACTATCAAAGTACCCTCATATCAGTGGCGGGCCTAGGATTTTGTTGAAAGGGGGGTAAATTTATACTCCCTCCGTCCCACTCGAATTAGGACAAATTTCTATTTTGGGTGTCTCATTCGAATTAGGACAAACCCAAAAATGGAAATGTTTTATTTAATGGGACCCACATTCACACTCACAACAACTTTCCACTCATTATTCTCTACCCAACTTACTCTCATCCTAATTCACTTTTCATATCACAAACACTCCACTAACACTTTTTCCTTAATCCCTTGCTCAACCCAAAAATCCTAATTCGGGTGGGACGGAGGGAGTATAGTGTTAATTTTTCTTCATAATTAGGGTGGCAAAGCACAATTTTTAATGGTAAAAATCAAAACTGTCAAAATTTTCTAGTACTAATTTGGCATAATTTAAAAAGTGAAGGGGGGGGGGGGCAATTGCCCCTTAATCATAAGGGTAGGTCCGCCTCTGCCTCATATCATAGATAATCTGGTCAATTTAAAAATTATAATTTATGATCTATATGTACTCTATCCGATATACATAAAGGATCTGCTTGGTTTGGCTGCGCTGTGACACATGACAAATTTTTGTGTGCCACTTTATATTGGTCTATTTTACAACTTATATGCTGCTCACATCTTTGCTTGGTATTGGCTGCATGATCAATCGCCACTTGTTGCACGGATTGGTGATTGGACTATTAATATTACTCCCTCTGTCCCAGAGTATATGTCCACCTTTCCTTTTTAGTCTGTCCCAGCGTATATGTCCATTTCCTAAAATGGCAAATAATCTTTACTATTCCTCCCACTCATTCTCTCTCCTACTTTACTTTTTCATACTCACAACACTTACATCACTTCTACCATTTCTTAATATCCGTGCAAATGGGATGGTGGACATATACTCTGGGACGGAGGTAGTAGTTGTTAGGAATCTCCACGACTCTCTCAAATCCTACTTTTTACCCCTGTTCATGCCTGCAAGCTTGGCATTTTATGATGTTTCTGGAAATTCTGACTACTACCAATGGAATCCGAACCTGAACCTCTTGCTTAACAGCTAGCGGCCTAGCGCTCCCCTTTCTTGTGGGTAACAAAATAGCTGTTATTCAAAAGGCATGTGATTGGACTTCCCTTCTTTCAAGTGGTTATTGGGCTAGAGCAAGTAATCCAACCACATAATTTTTCCTGCTTACCAAGGAGAGCATGTGGTTAAAGGGAAAGGTCGGATAGTTGGTTTGTAAGGGCCAATTTTGTCTTTTTGATGTAACAATGTAGGAATTCACATACAACATCATGGAACTTCCAAAACTCAATGTTGGCCAACAACACTGGATCACCACTGTGACTCTGCAATTTGCATCAAAGTGTCACCACCAATATACTCTCTCTGTCCCAGAATACATGTAGCCTTTTTTTGTACGTTCGTACGAAGGAACTTCACCTAATAAATTTAGGTTGATTTAATTATCCTAACAAAATTATTAAAACTTGTTATTGATACACCATTATAAATACTATTAGTAGCAATTTTTAAATTTTCATTAAGATAATTAAATTAGCCTAAAATTATTGCTCAAAGTTAATTCGTACTAACATACAAAAAAGGGCGACATTTATTCCGGGTGATCGTTGGTCTCATTGAGTTCATTGATGACTTGTTACAAAAATTATTTGGTGCTCATGTTACGAAAATGGAGCAACATTATACTTAAACCAGGGAGTCCGTCCAAGCCATCAGGGGACAACCAAAGAGAGAGAATTATTGATTGAGCGGAAAGACTTACCAGTTTTTGAAACGACATGGAGGAATATTTCATGATGCATAATCATTTCCTACTATTCACCTTGAGGGCAAGGTGAAAGTTTGGGCTGGTAATGATTGACCTCACCAGTCGTACCTCGCATATTCCCGACGCAAGAATGGGAAGGGGAGACGATTTGACTAATAATAAGGCTGAAAGAATGGCTCGTGCTATGAAGTTGCAATTGTGGTTAACATTACGAGGCTGGATTAGGGGCTTGAGATTGATGCAATTAATTTGTTTAGTTTTCTTTTTAGATTATAAATAAGCGACAGTTGAGAGGAGAAAACTCATCCAGAAAATTAATAATTTGACTGGAAAAAAAAATTACTACTGACTCTAGATAGTTTAGTCTGCCTTATGTAGAGAATGTTTTGCGTATGCTATCTGAATTTCTGGGAAAACATAGTTAATACCCCCTCCGTCCCATAAGGATGTTCCCATTCACCATTTTTGTTTGTCCCAAAAAGATAGTCCTATTTCCGAAATTGTTAGGTTAAGATCGTTGAACTTTCAAAATTGCCAACCAAAAAAGAAGAGGGAGAGGAGAGAGAGGATGAGAGCCAACCAATGAAGAAGATGGAGTAATGGAGTAATAATTAAACCTCGTTAAAGTTAGTAATGGAAATGAAAATAAGTTGTCAAATCTTTGAATAGTCAAATGGAACTATCATTATATTATGGGACGGAGGGAGTATCACTTATGAAATGATTTGCTTGTTATTTTTTATGACTGGTTAAAGTTATAGCAACTTAGAGAGCATTGGTTAGTATAATGAACCGAGGGAGCATTTGTTAGTATAATACCACATTGTTCATTCCCCTTTGATGCTGCAGTATTCACTTTTGTTTGTTCTCCTAGGAAAAGAAAAAAAAAGTAATGAAGAGAAA
>JAOWBW010001533.1:202425-270067 GCA_026119855.1 Campanula takesimana
TATATATATATATATATATATATATATATATATATATATATATAGAGAGAGAGAGAGAGAGAGTACCATATTGATTTGCCCATTGGACAATATGGAGGAGTAGATTTAAGAACCCAGTCATATGAGGCATAATCAGAAGTATCGTATTTACCAACATAGTACTAGTACATGACCTAGTCTGGAGATAGATTTTCTGATTTCAGGTGTGTTTCCATACAGAAAAGAAGGTGAGGGTCCTTTTATCCCTTGCTTTTCTAGCTTTGATCTTATTCTTTTTGGCCTCATCACCATAACATTGTACAATTTCAGAAGCAGTAATATCAATCCTCCCAATAATATTGACACTATCATCTTGTTGCTTCCATCTCTCTCTCTCTCTCTCTCTCTCCCTCTCTCTCCTTCCCTCTCCCTCTCTCTCTCTCTCTCTCTCTCCCTCTCTCTGTCTCTCTCTCTCACTCCTCACTCTCACTTTTCACCTATTTTTGTTTATGTAAAGGGTGGAAAACTTATAGAATTTACAGATTTGTGCTTTGTAGCCCAATTTAAACAAAGTCATACCTCTAAAACCGCTCCAAGCCTCCGGTAAAGGGGGCACGGAAATCCTATCGACTGATTAAAATATGCCATCTAATTAAGAGCCCCTCTCCTGTACAACAGGTGTACGGCGTGCGACGGCGCCGAGCCGAGCCCGTTTTTTTTTTTTTTTTTTTTTTTTTTTTGCAACCCCAACTTTTTTTCCTCCAACATAAGTAACACTTATTATAACGAAATGTAACATTTTTTTTATTCAATGTAACACCTTTTTTAAAAAAAAATGTACCACAATTTGCTGCAATAGATAAAGATAATATAAAGATTGGCAACTAAACTAATGTAACACATTTTATAAAGGGATGTAACACATTTTTTCAAAGTAACACTTTTTTTCTCCGAAAATTAACATAGGATTGACAAACTAAACTAATGTTACATTTTATAAAAATGAATGTAACATTTTTTTTTCTCAATTGTAACAGTTTATATTCTTAAATGTAACATTATATATGAAATGTAACAATTTTTTATTGAGAAAGTAACAATTGAAATGCAAATCCAATTTTTTTTTTTTTTTTGTAAAACTCATGTACATTTGACTGTAAAAGTGTTACTTTTTCAATATGAAACTGTTACTTTTTATTAGAACAGAGTGTTACATCTCAGCTGACAAAGCAACTCAAACTTTTTTGTGTGTAAAAAAATGTTTTTTTTTAAAAAAAATCAAACCATATCATGACTTATGTAGATTTTTTTCGTCTCGTCGAGACGAACACAACGGTATTTTTAATTTTTTTTCTGAGTTATAAATTTCAAGATATAGCATTTTAAAGTTAATGTGTTTTTTTTAAAGGTGACACGTGGCAGCGCGCAGCTGGGTGAACCAGCGAGTGGCTCACAGCGCGCCACGTGTCGTAATGGGACTGGAGGATATGTGGTTCGGTCGGGTCACTGGGCCGGGTCGGGCGGGTTTGACCCGCGGGTTGGCCCGCCGCACCGCCGCATGGAGCGGCCCTTGCCGCATATAGGAATTTGTCTCTAATTAATTACAGGGTCCAGATCTCCTGTACCACTTTGTGTGCCCCTCCCTGTGCCATTATAATCTCAACCGTTTACATGTTTGGATAATATCAACATAATGATAATATTAATGACTGCAAGCCGTTGGATCACTTGTGGCACAGGGAGGGGCACACAAAGTGGTACATGAGAGATATGGACTCCTAATTACATTAGAAACTCTTTAAATTAATACTCGATATATTAATAAACTCTCTAAAAAAATAAATTTGACCGGTCCCAACGTGGGCCAGCTGAAAAGATTACAACAATCGATAAAATAATAAGATAATAATTTTCTGCGAGACCCCTATATATTTTTAGGTCCCACGAAAATCATAAATTAATAATTCTTAAAAATAAAAAAATAATTATTACGATTTAGTGAAATAATGACTCTATAGTTGTTTGTTTTCTTAAGTTCAAATCTAGTTGGAGTTCATCTCAAATTTTTCTTATTGCATCCAGTAGTTCCGATGTCGTGTTTTCGAATTGCATCATAACATTGTGAAGAGTTTTAGACGCAAAAAGTGCTTCCTTTCTCGTAACATGTTCCAAAGAAATCTTCAACCTCCAATGCCTTTCAACTTATTATGTAGATGTACAATGAATTTAGTGTTACGGAAATTCGAAATTCGTCGAACCGTCTAAAACTCTATAAATTAATAAATATTAATTTTTCATTAAATTAATAACTCTACAAATTAATAAATTTTATCAGTCCCAACATTATTAATTTATAGAGTTTTTACTGTATATGTATAAGTAATTTGGATGTTGGATCGAGGAAATGGAATGGGTAAAGATTTGGACGCGAACAATAAATAGTTTTTGTTATAAAATCCTATATGACGGGTTTACCATATGTGCTCAAATGTTGGCTATTATTTTCTTTTCGTATAGTATATACTATTCAGGAATTATTTTAGTAAACTTTATTTCGAACGTATTCTTTAGGTCAAAGTTTTGATCAACATAGATTAAGGTGTGATATTTATTATGGTACGGAAAAAATATACTAGATATACTTTTGTGAATTAGGCCTACTATCGATTGTATATGTTCATGTACATAGATGGGTTTTTTTTTTTTTTTTTTTTTTTTTTTACAGGAGACAGAAAAATCAAAGCTTGAACCATTTTCTAATGAAGTTGCACTCACTATTTCGAAAAATGACCACCCAGACAATGAATAATGTTTCGAGGAATAGTAGAAGTTTGGGATTGTACGAAGGGTATTTTCTCAAAATCCCTTCAGTCAAACGTTTATTTTTATAGACAAAAACTTGTGTGAGGCGGGTTTCATTGAAAGAGTAAATGGTTTGCCACCTATGGGGGCAGGGGCAGGGCAGGGAAAGCCCATTTTCCCATTTTCTCTCTGATCGATATCCATATCTCATGTGTGAGACCTCTCACACAAGACTTCATCTTCTTTATATAGACTCTACTTTTTTTTCCCTCTAAGATCCATCCGTGGTCTGAGACACGTTTCTCAGACATTTTACTAAGGTTCATCCGTGGTCTGAGACACGTCGCTCAGATGGCTTTTGAGCAATAAAATTTCAACTTCTTGACCTTTTAGAAATAAAAAAAAAAAGAACCCCATTCTTTATTAAAAAATATGTTTTGTTTCGGAGACTTTCGTGGTCTAGGACACGTCTCTCAGACACTCTCAAAGAGCTTTTGGGAATAAAATTTCAACCTATTGACCTTTTTGAATTTTTTTTTTTTTTTTAAAACAAAGTCTTTATTATTACAAATTATGTCAGAGCTTTTTTTTTTTTTTTGAAAGAGTTTCAGAGACTTTTTGAGAAATTAATCCTTGCAAAAGTGTTTTTTTTTTTTTTTTTTTAATAGGTAAATAGCAGGAAATGTATTGAATTACGTCATGGTCCATTATGGCGCCAAAATCAAGGCTGCCTTCCCACGTTCATCCCTGCCTTCTCCTCGGTATGCTCATCTTCATCATCGTTATGTGTAGGATTTCAAGTCTTTGGTGAGTATAGACAAAATCTCAATTACCAAGTCTCTTTGAAATAAGTCCCAATGCCATTCTAGTTTATTTTAATAGTGTATAGTGTTGAAAAATATGATATACTTAAAGTACACAAATCTATATATATATATATATTAAAGTTGGTCAAAAGAGCTATGGTATTGACATGTGGACAAACAATGGAGAAAGCTTGCATTTGGAGAAGCCACATCAACAACATACTAATAAATAAATGACTTTTCATTTTCTTTTCATTAGCTAATACTATTAGCTAATAATAATAGTTACTAAAAAAGGTAACTATAATAGTTAATTATTATAGTAACTATTACTATTATTAGTAATAGTTAACTATTACTATTATTAGTAATAGTTAACTATTACTATTAATAGTATTAGTTAACTATAATAGTTACTACATAGTTAATTATTAATATTAATAGTATTAGTTAACCATAATAGTTACTTTATAAGTTATTTTTTTACTATTAATAGTATTGGTTAACTATAATAGTCTACATACATTAACTATTACTATTATTAGTGTTAGTTAATTATAATAGTTATTATATAAGTTAGATTATTAATTTTTAATATTAATTAATCATAATAGTTACTATATCAATTAACTATTACTATTAATAATATTATTTTATTATAATAATTATATTAATAATTATTATTATATAGACTAATCATTGCTATTAATATATATTAACTATTACTATCAATGGTATTAATTAATTATAATAGTTATTATAATAATAGTAATCATATAGATTAATTTTTATTATTAATAGTATTAGTTAAAATGATGATTACTATATTAGTTAACTATAGTTAAAATAATTTTTAAGACATAATATTGGTTTCCCGTGCAGAGCACGGGTTACCCGCTAGTTACAATGTGTATTATAAAGGCGTATCGGCATTTTTAACGATCGTATTTTACTTAAGCTTCGGTTTTAACTTCTCTTGTTGTTTGTAGCAGTTTTAACCTTTTGTACTTTAACCCTTCAACTTTGTGTTTTTCTTCCTTTTTTTTTTGTTGAGAAATTGAGTGCGTATCTAAAGAACAAGGCTTATAACTTCAAAAAAACAAACAAACAAGAGAGTTAAAATCGAAGCTAAAGCAAAGTATGAGGGTTAGAAATGTCGATTGACCATGTGTTAACTATAAAAATAATAAATCAAACCATTCTTTTAGCATTTTTAACCCTCATAGTTTTGTTCATTCATGACCCTGAACATACTGCCTTTTTCTGTGAGAGAGTCTAAGAAATGAGGCTCAAACAATTCTCCTCGAAACGGCCATACTTCTCTCTCCCATGAATGATTTTTAACTGAACATAACCTTAGAAAATTAAAAGTAACCCGTATTATTTTGCTCGAATTTTCGACGCACAAGAATCATTAAGAGCCAAAAGCTTACTTCTTCTTTTGGGTTGTCAGTTATTGAAAGGACTAGGGTTGACCCCTATAGTACGTGACTGCGAGTATTTTTGGATTTTGGTAGTCTCTTTAAACCTAGATCTTGAGATTTCCGGTCAGTTAGGTTGGTTTTTCTTTTGCATTAACTCTAGAGGCTTAAATCTTATTTCCTTTGACAAAATTTGGTTATTGAATCCAACATTATTTTTTGACTTCACATAGTCAATAGATGTGGTACCAACTGAGACCATATACAATGGTCCAACCCCCAAAAATTATTCAACTACCCTAATATCACTTCATCTCATCTTCTCTCCATCCACTTAATCATTCAACTACCCTTTCAACTATACCCTCTATAATGGCTAGTTTAGTTAAATTCTCAACCCCCTCCCAACTCATCATTCTATACCCCACCACTTTTATTTTATTTATAATATTTATTTTTATAATTAGTAAAATAATAATAATTATTATATCATTTATAATTAAAAAAATACTTCAAACTTAATTATTTTTTTAATTGAAATTAAATAAATATGAAAAATGATGATAATTATTATTAAAAAAATACTTCACACTTAAAAAGATGTTGATTTTTTTAAATAAGGGTTAATAAAGTATAATTGAAATTTTTATATTGAGAAAAGAGGATTTTTTTTCGGTGTCCAAATCAAATGAAACTTACATCAATTTATAGAGGAAAAAAAATGATAAATTTTGGTGATTTTTTTTTATAAAAAATCAATTTACTATGAAATAATTGAGACAAAAAATTAATCCGAAAATATAAGGAGCCAATGGGTATGAGACAAGTGTCCCAATCAGAAAAAAGGAAAAAAAAAGGCTGCAAACACGCCTTGGTGGGAGGTGAGATGCACTCTGCTTATTCTGGCCAATCCCAAGCCGACATGTGTCACTCCGTGGGCCCCACAGAAATTACTCAACCGGGTTGATCTTTCTCAACCTGACAATTCAACCCCTCCCTCTCAACTCACCATTGCCCGCCCCTCAACTAGTTGAGACTTATTCAACCCACCCCTCAACCCCTTCATTGTAGATAGTCTGAGAGTTTATTGTAAATTTGTATTTTGTCTTTGACATAAATGTCTAGACTTACCATTATACAAATTACTTTGTCATTTCATTAAAAAATTTACTATCGCAATATATACAAAGACAAAGACTTCCGTGCGAACCTGCCATACCCGTCTCATCCATGAGACGGGGTTTTTTTTATCCGCCCGACCCGGTCCATTGAACCAGCTCCAGGCTGCCACGTGGCAGCCTCTCATAGGCCAATTTTTTTTTCTGCTTTTTTAAATTTTTATATATTTTTTTTTTGGTTTTTCAAAAGTAATAGTTACTATAACTTAATGTAATGACTGTATACATATAAAGTAACAGTTTGTATACATAAAAGTAATACATATATACAGAAAGTAACCGTGTTTTTTTCTATGTTTTCTTCGTTTACCAAAAGTAATACTTATTACAACTAAAATGTAACGAACGTGTTACTTATATGTAATAATGTTTAAACATAATTTGTAACACATATGTATAGAAAAAGTAATAATTCAACCATTTACATTTTTAGAGCTAAAAACACTTGATTAGTGTTACATGTAAAAGTATTACATTATCTATAGAAATATGTTATAATTTCTTTTATTAAAGTGTTACATTTACTTGTACAAACAATTACATTCATATATATGAGTTGTTACTTTTCAAATGTTACATTCTTTCAAAAAATTAAATCAAAATATATAATATTTTACATTTTTGCAAAAGCATTATTACATTTCAGTATAAATGATAATTACATTTAGATATTGTTTGGGTTACATGTAATTATAGTTAGTATTACATTTGAAAAAATTGGTAAAACGAGCTTTTGTTTTTGAAAAACAGGTGTTACGTTTACTTATGAACAATGTTACTTTATATGTATACAGTCATTACATTAAGTTATTATAACTATTACTTTGGTACACGTCGGAAAAGCCGAAAAAATAATATATAAAACTCAAAAAAAAAAAACAAAAAAAAAAAAAATGTGGGGAGGGCCTATGGGAGGCTGCCACGTGGCGGGTCATGCCCCATAGGTCCTGGGGCGACTCGTCTCATACATGAGACGGATCCCCTTGTTCTTATGAGAGACCACCTCATATACAAATTGCTCACACGAGCAATTTTCGGTTAAGTCTTAGACCATGTACAATAGTGTCGGGTCAACTACCAAAAACATTCAATTACCTTAATATCACGACACCTCATCTTCTCTCTCCATCCACTTAATCATTCAACTACACTCTCAACTACACCCCCACAATAACTAGTTTAGTTTAAAATTCAACTCCTCCCACCACTTTTATTTTATTTATATTCTTTATTATTATGATTAATAAAATAATAATAATAATAATAATTTATAATTAAAAATAAATGATTAATATTATTATTTATAAATTTGAGATTTTTTTAAAATTTTTTAAAATTTTTTTAATTCACACTTAATTAATTTTTTTAATGGTAATTAAATAAATACGAGAATTTTTTAATTTTATTAAAAATAAAAAAAACTTACTATAAAATAATTGAGCTCAAAAAGTTGGCATAAAAAATATGTATGAGACAAGTGTCCCAATTAGAAAAAAGAAAAGAAAAAAAAAACGAAAAGCATCAAGCCAGAAAAAAAGGGAAAAAGAAAAAAGGAAAAAAAAAAAAAGGGCAAAAGGCCGCACACTCGCCGGCTTGAGAGGTGTGGCGCACTCTCCAAATTCTGGTCAATCCCAAGCTGCCACGTGGTTATTGACGGGCCCCACCCGAATTTCTCAACCCAACCCAGTTGAGAAGTCTCAACTCTTCCCCTTCAACCACCCCCTCTCAACTCCCTTATTGCCCACCCTCAACTAACTAACACCCCTCTCAACTCCCTTATTGTCCATGGCCTTATAAAGTTTATTAAGAACTTTATCCACATTGTTTGATGATCTGGACATGTATGTCATGGAAAACAAGAGGCTAATAAAACTCTATCATCACTGTTAAAAAAAAAAACAACAAACAAACAAAACAAAACAAACAAAAAAAAAACAAACAAACCTCTATCATCAAGTAGGCACTTCAGACATTACAAAACCATGATGGAAGGCGCAACATCTCAATAATAAGCTGTAGCCTTAGGGCACAGGCAACATCTAATTACTGTGATCAGTGGTAAGGCGCAGATCAAACTATAAATAAAGTAGTATTAATGGAAAATTTGAAGCTAAAAATAACAACAGGGTATTTTCATCACCCAAGCGTTACTTCTAGATTAATGAGACGAGACCACCTGTACCACTCTTGTGCACCACATCTGATCCAACGGTTACGAGTTATAAGGGCTAACATCATCATGAAGTCATCATTTATGCATATCCGTTTGATCACTTGTGGTACACAAAAGTGGTACAGGTGATCACGACTCTAGATTAACTTGTCGAGTACGGAAAGACGAAATTCCTAAGAAGAGCCTTTCATCTAAAAATTCTCTATGATAGAAGGAGATTCTCCATGACAACAAAGTACTGATATTACAACCTCTTAAAAGTCAGAAGTTCTTAAATACAAAAAAAACATAATAACCACAAGGAGAAAACATATCTTTAGCTCCTCCATCAAGAGCTTCTCAGAATTACATGGTAGAATAAGGTTCACACTTTGCTTATATTGAGATACACTCCATGTTCTGGCTCTACAGTTAGCCTTATGACAGGAGAGTGTATATATGTCGGGGATAAACTGAAGCTAAACCTTGCCAAAATCATCGATAAAACAACCTTCATTTCCACCATTGCAAAATGTTGGCCTGCACAGATGCGAGGCCCCGCTCCAAATGGCATATAAACTTGAGGGATTCTGCAAGCCTTACTTGCCCCCTCAGCGAATCTTTCAGGATTGAACTGATGAACATCAGGCCCCCATAGGTCAGGGTCGTGGTTTAGCATCATCCTCGGAATGTGGAGAATTACGCCTTTTGGTATATAGATGTTTTTGAAGTGCATATCTGTAAAAGTTTCTCTTGCCATAACGGCTGCTATTGGGTACAGTCGTAGTGCCTCTTGAATAATCATAGTCAACTGCAAGTATAAGATGATGTGAATGAGTTTGAAGGTGAAAAACAGAAGAAATGAGAAATTATCAAGAGAAAACTACCGTCTAGTCCCTCATCCTAAGCATAATTACCACCTAATCCAACCCAATATTTTCATCTACCATCTAGTCCAAGCTAATTTTTTATTTACCACCTAGTCCATTAAAATTATTAAATCCCGAAACTACCCTACTATAAATGAAACCCTACCCCCTCCTCCCCACGCAGTCACACACTCACGCACGCACGCACTCTCTCTCTAACCTTACCCCCGGCGACCCCACCCCTCCCCTACCCCGGCGACCCCACCCCTCCCCTAACCCCGGCGACCCACCTCCCGTCACCGTCGCACCATTTCTTCTCTATCACCGGCGGGTTTTCAAAGGTAACGGCAAAGACATTCCGGCGAGTCGATTTCAACCGGCGACCCCACCCCTCCCCTAACCCCGGCGACCCACACCTCCCCTAGCCCCGACGACCTTTCTCCCGTCACTGGCGCACCATTTCTTCTCCGTCACCGGCGAGTCAATTTCAACAGATCTGATTCTCTCTCTTTCAGATCTAGATCTATCTCCCTCCATTTCTCTCTCTCACCTCCGGCGACATCCGGCACCTCTAGCTACCCCATGCCATCCCGCACCTCCGGAAATGCAAAAGAGGATCTCGTATCCTTAATTCTTCTCCTTGATATTCAAAGCCCTAAACTCAATTTGATTCTTTTGGTAACTTTCAAGTCTGCCCTAAACCCAAATTGATTCCTGGTATCTTTTAAATCAGTTGATTTGAGAGAAACATTAACCCGGAAATCTTAGATAATGTCGTCAAAACGCTATGGATGACATGGCTGAAAATATTTGCATCTTTTTGTAAGAAATAATTGTGGGAGTTGAAAGCGATTCTTGATCTGATATTTGAAAATTGATTTGTTTATTGCTTTGAGACTGTTGATTTTTTTATACTCCTTTTGTATCAAAATAAATGTTAAAGATATGATATAAAGTAAATTCTTGAATTTTTTTTCGCATTCATTTTGGGATCGGGATGGAGGTAGTAATACAGTAAAGGCTTCTGGGTGTTCTATGGTGGCCATGACAGAAGCTACTGTTTGGGATGAACAAGAACAACATTATAACAGGAAGATGGATTCAAGGACGATGGGTAAAGTTCTTTGCCAAACAAAAAATAATATGGGAGAACTAATGTTGAAGGTATAGGAATGAAATTGGTTGTCAAACATGCTACTATTATTTTTCTGTTTTTGTTGGATAAGAATGGAATGATAGAGAAGCGGAAACATGATTTATGTTTCTAGTTATATAAGAGAGAAACAAAAATGGTTACCAAACGCACCTAAGTTTACGTTTATTTCTTGGAATAATTGTGAATTTGTTTTGAAATTTGATATTGGAACAACCGTAAACTTGTATATTATAAAAACTGTGAACTTACAATTGTGAACTTGTTCGAACAAGTGCGAACTTGTTCTTGGAACAAGTGAGAACTTACAATTGCGAACTTGTTTTAAGAACAAGTGCGAACTTGTTATTGAAACAATAGCGAACTTACAATTGCGAACTTACATTTGCGAACTTATAATTGCGAACTTACATTTGTGAACTTACAATTGTAAACTTACAACTGTGAACTTGTTCGAACAAGTGCGAACTTACAATAGCGAACTTACAATTGCGAACTTGTTTTTGGAACAAGTGCGAACTTGTTATTTGAACAATTGCGAACTTACAATTGTGAACATACAACTGTGAACTTGTTCTTGAAAATAACAGTTTTTTTTTTTTGAAAATTGTGAATTTGTTCTTGGAATAACTGTAAACTTGTTCTGGAACAACTGTGAACTTGTTCTTGAACAACTGTGAATTTGTTCTTACATTTTTGAACTTACAATTTGTAAACTTACAACTGTGAACTTGTTCGAACAATTGCGAACATGTTTTTGGAACAAGTACGAACTTGTTATTGGAACAATTGCGAACTTACAATTGCGAAACTTACATTTGCGAACTTACAATTGTAAACTTACAACTGTGAACTTACTGATTAGTTCACAGTTGTTTGGTCGCCGGATTCGATCGTGTTTTTAGTAGTTTGTTGACAACTGTGAACTTACTGATTAGTTCATAGTTGTTTAGTCGCCGGAGTTGTTTAGATGACAACTGAGAACTTACTGATAAGTTCTCAGTTATTTGATCACTGGAGATGGTCGACGGAGGTGGTCGCCGGATTATGGCACCAAAAAAATACTCGCCGAAGGTGGTCGCCAAAAAATGGTTGACGGAGGTGGTTGTCAAAAAATAGTCGTCGAAAAAGGTGACCGGAGGTGGTCGCCGGAAAATGGTTGCCGGAGGTGGTCGCCGGAAAATGGTGGCCGGAGGTGGCCGTCGGAAAATGGGGGCCGGAGGTGGCCGTCGGGAAACGGTGGTCGGAAAAATGTGGCCGGAGGCCGCCGGAAAATGGTGGCCGGAGACGGCAGCCAGAAAATGGTCGCCGGAGACGGTGGTCGGAAATGGTCGCCGGAAAATAGTGCCGGAAAAGTGGCCAGAAAATGGTGGTTGGAGGTGGTCGCCGGAAAATGGTTGCCGGAGGTGGCCGCCGGAAAATGGTCGCCGGAGGTGGCCGTCGGGAAACGGTGGCCGGAGATGGCCGCCGGAAAACGGTGGTCGGAAAATTGTGGCCGGAGGTGGCCGCCGGAAAACGGTGGCCGGAGATGGCCGCTGGAAAATGGTCGCCGGAGATGGTGGCCGGAAATGGTGGCCGGAAATGTCGCCGGAAAAGTGGCCGGAAAAAAGTTGCCGGAGGTGGTGGCCGGTCGGTCAAAGTTGTTGACCGGTGAGAAGGTGAAAGGTTGAGGAGGGAGGGGTAATCATGTAATTTCCAGTCATTTAGTAAGGGCATTCATGCCCTTTTAATATCCCTTGGACTAGGTGGTAGTTTAGATTCTAATGAGGGACTAAATGGGAGTTGCCCCAATTATCAAATAGAAGAGACACATCAATCCCATATCTACAGAAAGGGATATAAATTTGACTTTTTGCCTTCATATTTTTAATGGCGATCTACTTTTGTCCCATATTCCTCCCATATGGTGACTCATACTCAGTATATACCCCTACGAAAAGACATACTTATTGAGACGGTAGTTTCGTGTCTTAAATAGACTACCGTCCTACCGTCCTTATTTTGAATTTAGGACAATATTGGGACTCAATAAGGTTTCATCAAGTAGATGTGATTAATACATTAGAGATAGCAAGTATAGTCCTTGGCATAAATATAACATTTTCAAATAGGGGCCCCTAGAAAATATTGTCCCAAAATAGAGAATATTAGAGAAATGCCGTCCCAGAATAGAGACTATTAGAGAACTGTTGGCCCAAAAGTCTTGAACTAGAGACTACTAAAGATTGTTGTCCTATATAAATATAGTCTCTAAAGACATTTTCTTGTAGTGATAATTTTGTTGGTTCATGTTTAAACAAGAAAAATTGACACAGTGTGACATTCTCACTGGATATAATTTTCATCACAATAGAATCATAACGTACCGTTTTCATACTTGAAAGCATATTGGCATCCAGAAGCTTATCCCTGCAAATGTCAAGTACCTCAGCACGAGCACGCTCCTGCCATTGAGTATTTGTTGCCAATTAACATTAGACACCATGATAAAGTTGCAGCAGTTGTCTCGTGGCCAGCGAAATAGATGCTCTTGCAATTGTCAATGATGAATCTATTGATATCTGTCTTTATGTCACCTTCGTCTTCCTGAACCTTTGCAGCTTCTAGAAGTGATTGCAAGAGATCTTTCTCGTATGTACCCATGGAGCGAGCTTTTACGATGCCTAATATCACTGAGTTAATTTCTCTCTCCAACCTCCACATCTCTCTCTTGATTTTTCTTGGAAAATGTCTGTAGATGCAGAATGAGACCAACGAATTGGGCAAATTAAAATGGCGCGGACATGAGAATAATAAAACAAACAAGTACAAAGGGAACACATGGGTTATGTGGTTTAATCTACACTAAGGCAACACTTCAAAGAAAAAAATGTCTTTTAAAGACTATTTGTTTGGGACATCAATCTTTAATAATAGTCCAGATTTATACATTTTTTTGGGACAATATCTATCTAATGGTCTCTATTTTGGGACATCATTTTCTAATGGTCTCTATTTTAACATGTTATTTTTATATAAGAGACTGTAATTGCTGTCTTAAAAATGATTGTGACACCCACTTATTGAGACTCCTAAATAGTCTCTGTTCTATCCTAATTCAAACAGGGACGGTCGTAGACGATAGTAAAGGGTACTTAATATTAATAAGACCACTTTCTGCCTCAATTACTAAGTTTTTTAGTATTGCTGCAAACAAACAATTCAATATAGAAAAAATCTCAGATTATAAAAGTTCAATCATTTTTATGTAAATTCTCAATAGGTTTTTATTAAGACCACTTTCCCTTATAATTATGGGACTGTAATTGTTGTCTTAAAGATTAAATTTGTTTACCAAGAAAAGTTGATAGAACATATCTTAAATAAAAACAACTTATGAATCATGAGCTTATATATTTTACCTTAAAATAGGTATCCCACCATTTGCCTTAGGCATGAGCTTTTGAAGTGTTCTAAGCTTTTGGAAAATCATTTCGCCTTGCGTATAGTTGCTCCCAAAAGAAGCTTTCGAGATTATATCTGCAGATAGACTCCTTAGATAGTCGTCAACCTTAATTTCCGCATATTTCACATCTTTGAGTACTTCATCTTCCCACGATTGTAGCATTTTCATAGCAGAGTTCCCCATTAACGTAACCATATCCTTAAAAAATTGAACAAGTGCATTAGCATTTATTAAACGGGGTCCAAGAAAATCTTATATGTACAATTTTATTAAGTATGGTAGACCTTAATCTTGTCGAGGTAGAGTTCAGGAGCGATGATCTTCCTTTGGTGAGCCCAATGAGCGCCGTTGGAGGACAAGATGCCTTGACCCATTATCGCGCCAATATCTTTGGAGTGATGAGCAGGCTTTCCAAGATTCAAGCTTGTCTGAAGGGTTAACTCCTTCACCAACTCTGGATCTGATGTGCATAGCATCACCATGTTTCCTTTTGAATACATGAATGTCCTCCCTGCCATAATGTAGTTTATAAGTCTTTACCAATGTACTCCCTCCGTCCCAAAATGATCTTCTCATTTGCCATTTCTCATTGTCCCATATAGTTCTTCTCATTTCGACAATTTAGGCTTAAAAGGTGCATTTACACAACATGACTAGTGAAGCAAGTGCTTATATCCTTTAAAACTTTGAATAGTCAAACGTGAAGATCATTTTGGGACGGAGGGAGTAATGTTTTTGAGCCAAAACACTGTCAAAAGTGTAAAAGTCTCTACCAATGTAATGTTATAAAGGTAGTTTTTAGGATTTTTTTATAGATATATAATTTAATCAAAATAGATATGTTGTTGCTAGAGGTAACTAGATCTTATGTTGGGTAAAGTGACATAATTTAACCAAATTTATGTATGGCCACTATATACAATAGGCATTGATTACTAGCACATTTACGAAATACTGAAAATTAACGGCACTTAACAAAATTTTCACAAATTTAGCGGCACTTAATAAAAAGGGCTGAAAATTAGTTTCACATAATAATAATTTTTTGTGAAATAAACTATACTATTATTTTTGGAATTTTCACAAGATTAGGCATTACCCACATTTAGGAATGCATAAAATAACTGGCCGCAAATGAATTATGTACAGAACAACGGCAATTTTTTTTCCCCCCAAATGTGAAGAAAATATAAGGCATTTACAAAAATGGTGGTAAATGTAGCAAGTGCTAAAAAAATCATTTTTATTCTAGCTGGCACACAAGGGCTATAACCCTTGTTGCATTCTGCATGCATCTGCCCAACCTTATTGAGTAGAACACTGGCGGACTCATGATTTTTTTTTTTTTGAAGGGGGTCAAATTATTTCTATTAGTGTATTTTTCATTTAAAGGAGGGGGGATTAAAATCTATAAAAATTGCATTAGTAAAAAAAATAAAAAATTGACGAATGGGGGCCGCGGCCCCCTTATCCTAAGGCGTAGGTCCGCCAGTGGAGTAGAATCGTTATTTGTTTGTGCGCGTGAGTAAAAGAGAGGGTGGGAGGGGGGGGAATTACCGTACTGATTTGCCCATTGGACGTTATGAGGAGCACATTTAGGAACCCAATCATGAGAAGGATAATCAGAAGCATCCTTATTTTCGACCGTAGCATTTGACCTGGTCTGGAGAAGGATGTTCTTCATTTCCGGGATGTTACCATACAGAAATGAAGGAGAAGGCCCTTTAATCCCTTGCTTCTCTAGCTTTGATCTAATCCTTTTTGGCTTCAACACCAAAACATTGTACAAATTCAGCACCACCCACAACAGCCCTCCCAATACAATTGACACTATCACCTTTGTTGCTTCCATCTCTCTCTCTCTCTCTCTCTCTCTTTCTCCGTCTCCCTCCGCGCACCCGCACCCCTTTTTATACTTCTTCAGTTATATTTTCTGTTCACCTAATTTGTAAATGCACTTGTCAATGGTTGGTAAATTTGTATACGTTAAAGCACAAAAGTACGAGATAGAGAAGTAGAAAAAGAAGAGGAAATTGGTTGGACAATTAAGAAAGTAACATTAATGCAAAATTAAGTATATGATGGGTGAAAGATTCCCTTAATTGGAAAAAGTTTTAAAAAAGTGAGCACTTATTTTGGACTTATTTTGGAGTAACATTGAGTAGTAGCGGGGATAATCATTAAAGCAGACCCATATACTCCCTCCGTCCCACCTCACTTGAGACCTAAGAGGTGGGTACAATAACTAAGGAAAAAAAATAAAATAAGGAAAATGTGTGGTAGAAAATGAAAAGAGAGAATGAGTGGGGTTAATAGTAGGTTGGTTGAATGAATTGTGTGGTGAAAAATGAAGAGAGAGAATGAGTAAATGGGGGTAGATTGAATCTAAAATTATAAAAAGATTACCATTTTGGGGAGTCTCAAGTGAAGTGAGACGGACCAAAATGGAAATAAGTCTCAAGTGAGGTGGGACGGAGGGAGTATACTATTGCCCAAACGTCGACTAAACATTTACAAATTTTTCATTAAACTAAGCTTATGTATTGTATATGATTGCCAAAACAAATTCAAATAGCTACCAATTAATTTGATATCGAACTTGCACATAATAAAATTAAAATGACCTGAATTAATTATTTTTTTCTATTGTGTTTGGTGCCTAAAGCAATTATTTGGTTGATCCCTTCAAATTTTTAATCCCAACACATTGAACACTTATATTCTTTTTCGCAACTCATTTTGCATAAAGCAAATAAAAATAAGTATACGCACATATTCCAATAACTATTGAATCATATACTAATAACTTGTGATAAAATGAACGAGATTTAGACTTGGATTGGGATTGATAATTGAGTTGAAATGACATTTTTTGGATTGAAATAATAGCTAAGAAAGAAAAGTTTTCAATAAATTTTTGTAATTACAGCAACGGATTCAAAGAAATATTACTATAATATAAAATGATAGTTGTAAAGAAATCAAAGAATAAATATTACAGAAAACTCAAACTTATTGCTAAGGTCAACCAAGAGGAATAAAGAAAAAAAAGTTAACATTTTCCATGATTCGAAATAACAGTTAAGAAAAAAAATCAATAATTTATACTACGGAGTAGTAATTACCACAAAGGATACAAAGAAATATTATTATAATACAAAGTGATAGTTGTAAAGATATCAAATAAATATTACAAAAAAACTCAAACTTAATGCTATGTAAATCAAGAAGAAAAAAGAAAACATATTGACACTTCCAGGATTCGAAGAGTATATATACTTGCTATACACTTCTTTACACTTCTGGTGTTTAGATCTAGAAATATGAAGAAAGAAACGGTAAAAAATCACTTAGAGACAAAGTTATTTAAAAACAAAACATTCATTTTAGGATTATTTTTTTTTATTATTTATTTTAAGGAAATAAACATCTATTTTGGGATAGAGGGATTACTAATTCCTAAAGGAATCTCTTTTGTTAAAAAATTGTTAACAATAAATTTGCTGTTGGGTTAGAGATTAAAAATACTAACAATATTCCTGATTAACTCTATATGATGGATTTAACCGTTGCATAAAATACTTAAGATTATGTGATGGTTGTGTACTTTGTATAAACCTTTACCGACAAGGCCTTTGCGACGGTTTTTGCGTCAGCTTTTTCCATCGCAATGTTTGCGGCGGTGGCTGTGTGCAATGGTCATCGTCTGTCGCCAAAGCTATTTTTCTTGTAGTGATATTGCAATTGCCTATATGTGGTCATGAACTAATTAACTAAACTAGGAGTTAAATCAGTGGTGGAGCTACCATGGAGGCAAAGGGCTTGCCCCGCTCCGCCTATTAGGACGCAAACCATTTACTCTATCAACGATACACTTCTCATGCGTGAGACTGTCTCACACAAGTTTTTGTCTTTCAATCATAAGTAATTTGTGCGACATATTTATAAGTATCCTTAATATTCACCTTATATGCATGTAAAACTACTATTTGTCGTTTAAAAAGGATGACATGCCATGAGATTAAATACACTGTATTTGATTTTGAGTACACAAGTGATTTGAGTGAGTTAATTTGGCTTTGATTTTGCGTCTCAAACGGTTCATGCTAGTAGAGCACATGCCATGAGATGAAATATTGGCTTTTAAGTATACACCGTCATGCTTATATCTTCCCCGGGCGGAATTACTTTTTATCATTTAGAAAAGGATGACATGGATACAACCCTTGCAATTAACGTTTTAAAGAGAGTAAACCTTCAATAGAAGAAAAAGAATAACCATAGGGAGAAAACATAGATGTCGCTTTGCTTTCACGAGCTTCTTAAAACATGGATTAAAAGGTTAGATTCTTCTGACATTGAGATACACTCCATGTTCGGCCTCTATACTTAGACCCACGACAGGAGAGTGTCTATACGCAGGGGATAAACTGAAGCTAAACCTTGACAAAATCAAGGATATAACCACTTTCATTTCCGCCATTGAAAAATGTTGTCCCACACATATGTGAGGCCCAAGTCCAAATGGCAAATAAGCTTGAGGGATTTTGCAAGCCCCTTTGACCCCGTCAGCAAATCTTTCTGGATTGAACTGGTGCACGTCAGGCCCCCATAGGTCAAGGTCGTGGTTCAGCACATGCCTCAAAATGTGGAGAATAGCCCCTTTTGGTATATGAATCTGTTTGAAGTACATATCTTGAAAAGTTTCTCTCACTATATTGGCTGCTGATGTATACAGTCGTAGCGTCTCTTGAATTACCATAGTCAACTGCAAGTAAAATATGAATTAGATGGCGACAATAACGTATTATCATCAAATAGAGAGATTAGATATCTAGTGACGTAACAGACAAAATGTGATACTAGATACTCCCTCTGTCCCAATTTAATTAAGCTTCTTAGTTTGACCTTGCACGCTCATTAAGAAACTAATATATATATAATATGTAAACAATTATAGTCGGTTGTGGGTATAATTGTCCAAAACATAATTCATAAGTCAAGTGGGTGAAAAGTGGTTTTTTGCAATTCTATAAAGTTAAGAGGATGAAATAGCTCAAAATACTGTTCACAGTTTGCCATTCATGGAATAGAATAAAGTAAGAAGCTTATAGTGGGACGGACCGAAAAGGAAATTAAGAAGCTTAAATTGGGATGGAGGGAGAAAATTGGTAACGCACCGTTTTCATGCTTGGAAGCTTATCTACATCTGGAAGCTCATTCTTACAAATATCTAGCACCTCAGCACGAGCACGGTCCTGCCACTCGGGATTCGCAGCTAATAACATCAAGCACCATGACATTGAGTTAGCAGTGGTCTCGTAACCAGCAAAGTATATGTTCTTACAATTATCGATGATGAATCTGTTGTAACTGATATCTGTCTTTATGTCACGTTCATCTCCCTGCACCTTAACTGTAACGACCCCAAAATCCGTTTTATTTATTTTAATATTTATTTTATATTTTGAGAAATTTAATTTAAAATTATGTGTGCATTTTATGTGTTGCATCATATTATACGACTTGCACATTTTATTTGATTATTTGTGTTAGTTAAAATGTTAGTAGTAAAGTTTATTTGGGAATTAAGTTGTTAGTGGGAAATTATGGGGGCTTTATTGAAAATGTGAGTTGAGGGGTTTAATTGTTATTAGTAAAACTAGGAGGACTTTAGTTAAATTAGTTAATGGGTAAAAACATTTTCTTTACCACTCTCTCCCTCTCAGTCGACATTCACCACCTCTTTCCCAAATCAAGTTTCCCTGAGAATTGCCATTGTTGGAGAAAGAAAGAAAAGGTAAGATTTTGTTTTGTTAATTTTCCCTATTTTAATCTATTACTCCATTTCCAAATCTAAAAATATATAAATGTTCAGGGTGTTGAGTAGGCCATTTCTACCGGGTCAAATATTATTTTCTTGACACTTTTCCGAAAAATAGGTAAGTTACTAATCCCCCTTTAAATGTTAAAATGGTCATAAACATGCTTTATATGCTTAATATGTTGAAAAAAAGATGTTTTAGTATACTTTTTATATACTTGTAATTTTGGGACAGAGGGAGTAGTAAAACTTGTTATAGACTTGTTATTTGTGGGAAATGGGTATAGTAGTTTTGGTTTTGGGGGAGTATGAGATGATGCAACATTATATATGCTTTATATGTTATACTCCTACTTGTGGGACGGTAAAATAATATCTTTAGTTAAATGTTAAATAAATGTATTATAAAATTATACTATTACTTATGGGACGGGGAAAGAAGTGAAAGTATCCTAAAGTGGGTATATTAGTATATTAAAAATTATAATGATACTTGTGAAACGGAGGGAGTAGTAATAATTTGTTGCATGTAGGAAATGTTAATACAAATGGGTGTTGTAGTATTGTGAAAGTATAGTAATGTTGTTGTACCTAATAAAATGGATATAAACATGTTATATATGCCTAGTAGGTTGTGAAATAATGTTTTGGGTATGTTTTATTTATACTTGTAAATTTGGGACAGAAGGAGTAGTATGGAAATGGTTCTTGTTGGGTGTTAGAATTGTTTAAAGACTGAATTTGTAGTCTTTGTATTAGTTGCAAATGTTAAGTGTTACAAGTACAAGTAATTTTGGGTTGTGAAACGAAAGGAGTGAACTTTGGTTAAGTTTTGGTCTGCCAGGTGATGTGGGCGGCCGCCCAAAAAGGGCGTGCGGCCGCACATCTATCTGAAAGGTTTTACTCTTGGGACAGAGTATTTTGGGCGGCCGCACAGCCCTGTTCGGGCGACCGCCCAGTCATCTGAAAAGTTTAGAGTTTCCAAACCAAGGGATTTAAAGGTCAATCTTGGTCTAGTTTTTGGGTAGTGTCCTAAAGTAGTTAGATGATTGTTGTGGATCACTAAAGTGGTAGAATTGGTTCCTTTGTGAACACAAGTGTTGTGAAATGTGAGTAATGGATTAAGTGAGCATTGTTGAACATTTTGTAATGTGTTTAATGGTTCATATTATTGATGTGTTTGGCATGGTTCCCTACATTGGAATCATTGTCCCTGATTGTTGTTTAAGCAAGTATTTCTATATGGTGCTTGCGTGTAAAGTCCAGCTGGTACTTTTGTGTGTCTTTGGGCAGTGATAGGGATTATAATGGTCTCACGAGCCAAGTACATTATAAGGCTCCTATTATTGGTTTCCCATTTTTAACCCCCTTCCTTGGGCCAAAGGTTGGGCACTTTGGGTTATGACTTTGTGTCATTTTCCCCGTTGTTGTTGTTGTTGTTGTAGTTTGGTTCCGGAACCCGTCTCAGCTCTTCGATGCTGCTCAGTTGATGCCTATCAGATGGCTATTGTTTGGTTTGAGAACATTGGCTCAGTATCCACGTATGAGTGTTTATTTCCGCTTTATGTGTTGTATGATGAGTTGGTCGTTATTTCCAACCGGTATGGGACGGTTGGCGATAGGGAGCCTCTCATATTATGTGCTATATGCTATATGATCATTTGTGGTATTGTTCCTTTATGTTTCTCATATTAGCATGTAATGTAGTTGCATTTTAGTAACTTACTGAGATTTATTCTCACCCCTTATTTGTTTACCGTTTTAGATAAGAAGGAGTCCAGGGAATAGGTCACAGCACAGGGAGGACGTCGGTAAAGAGATCTTTGGTAAGACTTTTGGGAAGCGATGTGTATAAAGGATACATTATGTAAATGTAATACCTTTAGGGTAGTGTACCCGTGACTCAGTTATTTGTATCATCTCTTTTAGTAGGTGTTCGTGTTTGTAAATTTTATAAGTAAAGTTTGTTATAGCTAAGTGGCTAAGTACTCATTTGAGAAAGTTTGTTTTGTGACTTGTAGTCAAGTCTAATAAATGTTGTTTAGTCATATAAGACTTTTTATGAAAGTATATTTCGGAAAATTTTCTTAAAAAATGTTTGTGACGTCTTCCGTGCGTGTCCCGGACGTGGGGCCAAGTAGGACCACGGGTCGGGGCGCGACATTAGCAGCTTGTAGTAATGATTGTAAAAGATCTTTCTCACTTTTAGCTTCCATCCGTGCCTTTACAATACCTGAAATCATCGAGTTAATTTCTTTCTCCAACCTCCATGTCTCTCTGTCGCTTTTGCTTGGCACATATCTGCAAATGTATCATGACATTGATATTTATATCATTATTAACATATAATAAAATGGATACTAAATTGAGAGTATATGGCTCTTTTAACATACCTTAAACCATGCAGCCCGAAACCTGCCTTAAAGGCGAGATTTTGAAGATTTTTAATCTTTCGAAAAATCATTTCCCCTTGGGTGTAGTTGCTCCCAAAACAAGCTCTAGAGATTATATCTGCAGATAAGCTTCTTAAATCGTCATCAACCTTAATTTCTGCGTACTCGACATCTTTGAGTTTATTTTCCCATGATTGTAGCATAGTCATAGCTGAGTTCCCCATCAAGGTAACCATATCCTTCAGAAAAAATGCATTAAAATGAATGTCCATTTTCACGTTTAAGAACATTAAAACTAAGGGTCTGTTTGTTTAGGCTGAATGAAGTCTCTTAATGGCCCAAAAGTATTGTCTTTTGGGTCATTTGGAAGCCTCATTCATACCAAACAAACAGGCCCTAAGTTTCTGTGAGATTTTGGGTCATTAAGAGGCCTCATTCAGACCAAACAAACAGGCCCTAAGTTTCAGTGAGATGCAAAAATATCCTAAGTGGAATATATACTAATTGGAATACCTTAACTTTGTCAATGTAGAGCTCCGGAGCGATTATCTTCCTTTGGTATGCCCAGTACGGACCATTGGAGGTCAAGATGCCTTGACCCAATAGAGCACCCATATCTTTGGACAAAAAAGTAGGCTTTCCAAGATTAAAGGTTGTCTGAAGGGTTAATTCCTTCACCAACTCTGGATCTGATATGCTCAGTATCACCTTGTTCCCATTTGAATACATGGATGTCCTTCCTGCCATTCATTAAGTTCATGAAAATACTAGCTACTTACTGAGGTATTAGTAAATTCTCAAAGAGGGTTCTTTTTTTTACTTCTAAAAAAAAAAAAAAAAAACTGGTCATTGATATACTACTACTTCTTGAATTGTGCTATGTCACTTTTCCGGTAAGCGTGGCCGAACTAGCGATTTTGAGATGCCCAACAAATCCCAACTCAAAGGAAAAGTTCTTCCAACTCCAAAACGTAAACATCATAAAGTAATCACAAACTAGATCAATGAGAAATGTATACAAAAGCATGCATTGTGTGTATGTGTGTTTTTGAAAGAAAGAAAGAGAGGGTATACCGTATTGATTAGCCCATTGAACAACATGAGGGTATGCTCTCGGAACCCAGTCATGAGAAAGATCGATATTGCTGTTCATAATTGATCTTGTTTGAAGAGAGATTTTTTTTATTTCAGGGATGTTTCCATAGAAAAAAGAAGGAGAAGGCCCTTTAACCCCTTGCTTCTCTAGCTTTGATCTAACCCTTTTTGGCTTCAACATCAAAACATTGTACAAATTCAGCACCACCCATAACAGCCCACCCAATACAACTGACACTATCATCTTTTCTGCTTCCATCTCTCTCTCTCTCTCTCTCTCTATATATATATATATATATATATATATATATATATATCTTCTCCTTCTCCCTTCTCACACCCTCACCCCTTCTTATACTTGTTCAGTTAATTTTCTGTTCGCCTAATCTGTAAATGCACGGATAGTACCAAAATTTGCAACGTACTATCACTTTGTTTACTTTTAATGCAATGTACTACAAGTTTACCACATAATCCAACGTACTTGTCAATTTTGTTTCAAATAATGCAATTTTCGATTCAGATAATGCAACTTACTTTGTAGTACGTTGGATTATGTGGTAAACTTGTAGTATATTGCATTAATTGTAAACAAGGTCCTGGTATGTTACATTGGTTGGTAATTTTTCCTTAAAGGCACTTGTCTCTTCTGGAACAAAGATACAAACGACAAGGGTATCTTTCATCATATGTAGGTTGGATGTTGTAGATAGCAAAGTGAAGTTCGTGTTTTACTTCTATGTTTTTTTTTTTTTTTTTTTTTGAGGGGGGAGGGGAAGGGTAAATTGCACGTTAAGTCGTTAATAGTCTCATTTGGATGTTTAAGCTTCTGATCAAGTTGATTCATTCAAAGATGTTTTTAGCTCTCTTTGGCTTCAAAAGATCCCATAACAACACTCCCAATTCTATTGACACTATCATCTCAGCCGCTTCATTTTCTCTCTCTCGCACACACACTTTTCAATTGATTTTCGATTATGTGAACTGCTTTGATCTCTCTCTCTCTCTCTCTCTCTCTCTCTCTCTCTCTCTCTCTCTCTCTCTCTCTCTCCCACACGCTTTTCAACTGATTTTCGTTGATGTGAAGGTCAGAAACGTATAAAACTGACATCTTTGTGATTTTGTCACCATTTGAAAGGCATAAAATTTTGGGGGAAACTAGTTCCTCCATAATTTATAAAAATTCTTGTTTTTATAGGGTTTAAGGTTTAGGGTTTAAGGATAATACTAATATTAAAAAGTGAACATTTTATAACTTACGGAGAAATTTCTCCCCAGACCTACTCTTTGAAAGGTCATGCCATAAAAACGGTTTCAGAGCCTCGTTTAAACACCCCTTCACACCTATCAGCATAGTCAATGGTTTGTGATCATCACATGGAAATTCTGTCTGCCGTTACATAAACCACCTAAAAGTGGCTTGTATAGGCTCCAAAAAAAAAATTCAACAATCTGGCCGTTACAAAATCCTAATTGACGGAATTATATGTTTTGAACTGTATAATGAAATATGAAGAAACTAAAGAGGATGAAAATAACTTAGTGGTAAAGTTATTTTTTTAAAAAAAAAACAAACATTCATTAGACAATATTTTCAAGAAAATAAACTTTTATTTTGGTACTATTTAGTAAAAGAAAATTTTATGCTGAAATTGGCGGCAATAAATTGTGTTACAACATTTTGGGTAAAACTAGTGAGGTTGTCGTAGCCTACCAAATTTAGAACCTTACTCGAGTCTTAATAATTTTGTATATAGAAGACAGGTAAGGGTTGACCTTAGAGAGAAATTGCTTTTCAATCAATTAATATTTGTTACATTAGAGAACCCCTTTATTTTTTGATGAAACTAAGAAAAGTAAAATCTTAAGTTAAAGAAAATTTCTATGCAAATTTTAATTTACGAAATGATTTTGAGAGGGGTAAATTACAAAATAGGGCCTAAAGTCCTCGAAGTGGTGCCGGTTTGGGGCCTGACGTGCAAAATTTAGCGAAATAGAGCCTGACTTGACACTTAGTTAGCAAAATAGGGCTTTTTAACGGTTTTCATTAGAAAAGTCAGTTAAGTCACATGTGATTTGCATGTGATTGACAAAATGGGTCAATTTGAAATGAGAATTAGTTTTTAAGGGGTTAAATGTAAATACTTTAACTTAAAGTCGCAAAATATGAATTTTTCAAGTTTTAAATTAAAATTTTGAAATAAAATAACTAATATATTAAAAAATTTATTTTAATTATTTTTAATTATTTTTAAATATAAATAAATAAATTATTTTTTACCAAATAATTTTGACAATTGTTTTTCCAAATCTAAATAAAAATATTTATATAAAATTTTAAAATAAAACAACCAAATTATGAATTTTAATCTTTGAAAAAAATATATATATTTTCTTCCAGATTTACATCTCCGCTTCCAACCTCCATCTTCGCCATCCCTCTCGCCTCAGACCACCATCTCCATCAATTTGAATGGACAAAACTTATTAATTTTCTTTGAAAAAATATTCTTGGAAGGAAATGATTATTTATTTAAATTTCAAAAATTATCAAATTTCTTTAGAATTTAGAATATTTTTATTTAGATCCGAAAAAATAATATTTTTATTTATATTTTATAAAATTAAATCAAAAATTTAATATATTAGTAATTTTATTTCAAAATTTTAATTTAAAATTTGAAAACTTATATTTTGCGACTTTAAGTTTAAGTATTTATATTTAACCCCTTAAGAACTAATTCTCATTTCAAATTGACCCATTTTCGTCAATAACGTGCAAATCACATGTGACTTAACTAACTTTTCTAACAAAAACCGTTAAAAAAACCCCATTCTGCAACGAAAGTGTCAAGTCAAGCCCTATTCGCTAAATTTTGCACGTCAGACCCCAAACTGGCACCACTCTGAGGGCTTTAGGCCCTATTTTGTTATTTACTTACCCTTTTGAGAATTTAGAGAATACTATGATATGAAAATGGCGGAGGATATTAATTAGTGTTTCTTGGGAAAAACAATTTATTATGGAATTCAAAACATTTTCATTTTCAATGCACAACGTCATAAGCTCGATATTTGGATACTTTCTCAAAAGCACCTATTTGTTCTCTCGTATAGCATAGTCCTGAAGCAGCTTGTAGAAAAGCCTTTTATCAAATTAGGAGTCTAAAAGTCTAAGAGAGAAGCTCTCTAGACTCAAACTACTCGGTAACCTTGAGCACTAGCCGTAGAGTTTCTTCCGCCTTGTGGCCTTCCCTAGTCACATGAAATACGAGGTAAAGGCTCAAAGTCGTAACATGCTTTCCCTCTGGAGTAGCTAGAAGACGACGAAGCTTTTTGGGGAGGTATGGGCACATCCCAGCTATCAATGAAGTTCTCGAGCGTACGTTATCACTCGTGCAAGAAAATAAGGCCACATTAACGAGAACCCCAAATGGTGCAAACCTTAAGAACAAATAACATGAACCTACAACGATTCACTTGCTACCAATAATTGATATACCTAATCAATAGATGATCAAATATTTGTCTACGGCATACTGAATTCTTTAGAACTATCATGTATGTTTCTTAAAGGGTTGAGATTGCTATACATAGATCTCTTGACAAACTAGTATAGTAATGTCCACAACGAAGGTAAACTCAGCTATCGCATGGTTCAGGTCGTATGAGAACTTGATGGAAATAGATAGATGTTAAGAACTAGCACAAAAGATTGTGCCTATGTCATGTGCGAGTGGGAGATTTTGAAAATAACGGATGGTCCGCCCATAACTTGTGGATCATTCCGGCGAGAAATCGTTGTTGTTTGATTTCCATCGTTGGTTAACCGAAGAACATCAGAAACAAGGTTTTGACAAAGAAATAATTCATGCTATCAAAATCTAAGACCTCTCAAGAAGAATAACGGTCGTATAAAGAATCAATCAAAACAAACAAACCATTATTCAGATCAGTTCAACATCAAGAAGCCATGTACAGAATACTCTTAAACTCTCATTATCTTGAAGGACCTTGACTGTCACACAGTCGACCTCTTCATATCGTCAAAGACAGCCGACCTACTAAAATACATATTGGTCTAGAAAGCCACAACCTACCCGCTGAAATTAACACTCAACGTTGGGACTGCAACAGATACATACTTCTTTTGCCTATTAAAGGAAAACCCAGATACCTCAACAACATACTAATTCACTTACCTTTTTAACCACGTAGCCTAAAACCCAAGTCCAAGCTGTAGGGACAGCGACCACCACCACCACTTTCCACATTAGTATGATATTGTCCGCTTTGGGCCTAGCCCGCACGGATTTGTTTTTGGGCATCCCCCAAAAGGCCTCTTACTAATGAAGTGGGTGGGTGCTCTTATATAACTTGCAATTGTTTCCTCAATTTCCGATGTGGGACTTTGGGTTGCACCCCAACAATCCTCCTCTCAAACCAAGCACCACACCGCTATGGCCCGCAGTGTTTCCTTTGGCCCATATTGGCGAAAGCTTGTACCAACCGCCCGCGAAACACCATCGCCCTCGATTGCAAGACTCGATTCGATATGTCGCACAAGGGGAACCCCACCATATAAAGCACACACACGGTCCACCCGGTCGGTCCCATCCGAACCATGGCTCTGATACCACTTGTAGGGACCGCGACCACCACCACCACTCTCCGCATTAGTATGATATTGTCCACTTTGGGCCCAGCCCGCACGGATTTGTTTTTGGGTCAACCCCCAAAAGGCCTCATGCTAAAAAATTCTACAGCAGCCAGGCGAGCGGGCGCCTGGTATAGACCAGGCGGGCGCCCTTTCGGGCAAAAGGTTTGGTTCCTAGCGGAAATAAATGCAGGCGGGCGCTTGCATAGGACCAGGCGGGCGCCTGGTGCCGCGTCACAGGTTGCGGGAATTGCAGTTATTTTGGGATTCCTCTTATGTTTAGGTTTAGGACTCTTTCTAGGTTTGCTATATATAAACAATGTTCCGCCCCATAACTCTTTGTAACTCCATATTTACTAGGGATGACCAAAACCGGTTCCGGGACAGGTTCCGGTTCGGAACCGCCGGTTCCGGTTCGCCATATATGTGACCCTGAACCGGCCCGCGCTTATCCCGGTTCCGGTTGGCACAATCCGGTTCCGGTTCCGGTACGGTTCCGGTCCCCCCCTTTAAAATTATTGAAAAACAAGGGATTTTCGGTACGGTTCCGGTTCCGGTCCGGTTCGCCATTTATGTGACCCTGAACCGGCCCGGATGCCTTGCGGTTCCGGTTTTTCCGGTTCCGGTTTTTCCGGTTCCGGTTTCCTCCCCGGTTTGCTCCGGTTCCGGGCTTTTCTGGTCCGGTTCCGGTCCGGTTTTACGGTTCCGGTCCGGTTCCGGCCCAGTTTAGCCATCCCTAATATTTACATATTATAGTGCAAGATCCTGGCTTGGTAGTGCCCCCAGACGTAGTCAAACATATTGACGAACTGGGTAAACAATTTCTTGTATTCGTTTTGTCTTTTCTTTGCTTTATTTCTTGTGCTTTGTTTGTGTGCCATTATTTTCTTGGGGTTATTGCTTGGGTTGTGAGGGTCTAATCCACAACAACTGGTATCAGAGCCATGGTTCGGATGGGCCCGACCGGGTGGACCGTGTGTGTGCTTTATAGGGTGGGGTTCCCCTTGTGCGACATAGCGAATCGAGTCTTGCAATCGAGGACGATAGTGTTTCGCGGGCGGTTGGTACAAGCTTTCGCCGATATGGGCCAGAGGAAATACTGCGGGCCATAGCGGTGTGGTCCTTGGTTTGAGGGGAGGATTGTTGGGGTGCAACCCAAAGTCCCACATCGGCAATTAAGGAAACAATTGCAAGGTATATAAGAGCACCCACCCACTTCATTAGCATGAGGCCTTTTGGGGGTTGACCCAAAATAACTGCAATTCCCGCAACATGTGACGCGGTACCAGGCGCCCGCCTGGTCCTATACAAGCGCCCGCCTGCATTTATTTCCGCCAGGAACCAAACCTTCTGCCCGAAAGGGCGCCCGCCTGGTCTATACCAGGCGCTCGCTCGCCTGGCTGCTGCAGAATTTTCTTCTCTCCATTTCCTTTTAGATCTCTACTCCAACAATCTCCCACCTAGAGATCAACCGCGTATACAAACCCCGTATCCGTCTTCAACTCATCCATGGTGTCGTCCTAGTGCTCACCTCGATCATGGTAGTGCCTTCCTCCTCCCCTATTCTCCAAGCCCCGTTGAAGCTAAACCCAGCTTCAACTTCACCTTGCTTGAGAAACCTGGAGCCTTTGCATCCGATCTACACTCACCGTTAGATCTTCGTAGCGGAATATCCGGTCCTAGAGTATGTGGTTCATCTTCAATGACCCCTTGTCCTTGGTCATCATGAACCGTCCCCCTCCCACCCGAGTCTAGAATATCCATGCAAATTTCACTTGCATCACCGTATTCCTCAAACTCCTTGAGCTCATACTCCCCACCATTATCCGACATCAAGCTTTTAACCTTGAGTCCCTTCCGATTCTTCACCAAGGCCTTCCACTTCTTATACATCCTGAAAGATTCATCTTTCCCTTCTAAGAAGTAATCTCGGACCTTCCTTGTCGAATCATCAATGAAGGTCATGTAATATGACACACCACCCCGAGAAGTTACCGGGGATACCCCCTTCTCACCCATGTGACCCAATCGACAGTGCCACAAATCCGTATCACCCTTGGCTGACGCCACCGCGATACTATCCTTGGTGTTTGTCAAATACAATCTTCCTTCCCTATTACCCCGAGCGATCTCACAATCCTCCTTGGTAATAACCCAGTTCCTGCAACTAAAAGTTACCGTGTAACCTTCTTCACCCAGCTGCCCAACTGAAATCAGGTTCTTTTTCAAACCCGGAATGTGACTGACCCCGTGTAGATGTAAGACGTTCCCGTCCGATGCTCCTATTCTGACATCCCCCTTCCCCTTGATTTCCAAAGGCTCGCCATCCGCCAGATAGACCTTTCCGAAATCACCGGAAGTGTAATTTTCCATCGCTCCTGCATGCCCGCATGAGTGGAATGATGCCCCCGAATCCAGCACCCATGATCTAGCGCACTACAAACGCTCAGAATCAGTACATCATCACCTTCGATTATCACATTCGCCGATTTATCCCCTCGCATGGGACAATCCCTCTTGTAGTGTCCTAACTCCTTACAATGATAGCACTTTACCGATCCTTTTGCAACCCTTGGTCTTTCTTTGTTCTCCTCATACTGATCCCCACCCCCGATTACACTTTCTCTTGACCCTGTTCTCCCTTTATTGCTAGAACCCGGTCTTCCCCTACTAGTTGTAGCCAAGACCGATTCCGAAGTAGATGGTGTCCCCAACTTCTTTATGCGATTTTCCTCGCCCAAGAGAAAGTCCTTAGCATCATCATACTTCAATTTGTTCTTACCCGCTGAAGCATTTAACGCTGTCACCGTTCCGCTCCAACTTCTTGGTAAGGACGCTAGCAATAAACACGCATGAACCTCGTCACCGAAAGTAATCTCCAACACAGTCAATGAGTCTATAATATCCATAAACTCATCGATGTGTTTAGCTATGGATCCTCCCTCTTGCATCTTGAGACTACCCATCTTGCGTATCAAATCAACCTTATTTGCAGCAGATGGAGTTTCAAATCTCTCAGTAAGATAATCCAATAGCTCCTTGGTGGTTTTCGCCTTCCTGGTAGTCTTCGCGATCCACTTCGACAAAGTAGATCGAACCACCCCTAAGGCTTTCCGATCCATGAGATCCCAGTCTTCCTGCTTTTCTTTTTCCGGTTTGACTCCTGTTAGAGGCTTATAGAGATCCTTATTATACAAGAGATCCTCTATTTGCATCCTCCAATATCCATAGTCAGAACCATCAAATTTCTCCACCGCTTGTTTATCTTTGCCCATTCTTGATTGCTTGATAAACCCCTTTGATCGTCCAACCAAAGCTCTGATACCACTTGTAGGGACCGCGACCACCACCACCACTTTCCACATTAGTATGATATTGTCCGCTTTGGGCCTAGCCCGCACGGATTTGTTTTTGGGCATCCCCCAAAAGGCCTCATACTAATGAAGTGGGTGGGTTCTCTTATATACCTTGCAATTGTTTCCTCAATTGCCGATGTGGGACTTTGGGTTGCACCCCAACACAAGCCTTACTGCACTACCTGGACTCAGTTCCGGTTCTAACACATCTCAAACTTAACCAAGCTTAATTCTAGTCTTAAATAGCTATGCATGTTGGGGTGTCAACCCAAGTCCCACATCGGCAATTGAAAGAAGAATTGTTTAGTATATAAAGGTGTCCACACACTCCATTAGTATGAGGCGCAGGGCCGGTCCTAACCGTTTAGGGGCCCTGTTCAAAAATTGAAACATAGACCCTTTAATGTTAATGAGTTTATTGCAAAACTGACATGCGTACTTTCAGTTTTTTTCAATTTGACTCGCAAACTTTGGAAACATCAAATGTGGTTTGCGTACTTTGATTTTCAAAATTTTGAGACAGCTTTTTTAACGCCCGGTTAAAAACATAACGGGACATTCCAAAAAACTATCCATTCGTCATTTTTTTGTAATATACGTTATTTTTTTAACTGGCGTTAAGTTTGTTAAGTTTCTGTTTTTTTGAATCAAACTACCCAGCCATCACTACCAGGCCATCACCACCACTAGATCTGAGTTAACTAAGCATACTCAAAACCAAAAGAAAAACAAAAAATCAAAATCGAAAACCTCCAAGAACCCAGATCCGATTTCGAAACACAAGGAACAAAAATCCAACTTCAAACCACAATCTTGGCACAACATTTTTAGGGGCTCGATTTCTTACATGTTGCTAACCGGAGAAGATGGCCTGATTCATGGTGGAAAGCGACGGAGCAAACTCGCTCGCCGAATCACCGGATGCCCCCTTCTCAACGCAAAATCTACCTCATCAACATGCTCCATCATCTCCCCAACCTCATGCGTCTCCATCAAGGTCGCCGTCTCAGTCACATTCCTAGCAATCCCAAAAGAATTCACCTCTTTCTTTGTATGCCGCGCCTTCTTCGTCTTCCCTAACTCGCCGCCGTCGTCCAACCAGTTCTACTCTCTTGGGCCCAAAGTCGCTAATAACGCGAATCCTGTGACGAATTGAAGTTGTAAGGGTCGGAATTGAAAGACAACGGAGCAGTTGAATCTTGGGAGGAGAAATTGAACCCTTAGATGTCTTCTTGGGGTTGGGACTGGGAGTAGTAGGAAGCTAGAGTTTTTATCTTGGGGAATAATAATAGTTAACAATTTCACCCCTACATGTTAATGAAGTAACATCAAGTAAAAATATAACGTATACTATTACGTAAAATTGACGAAAGAATAGTTTTTTGGAATGTCCCGTTATGTTTTATAACGGGTGTTAAAAAAGTTGTTTCAAAATTTTGAAAATTAAAGTACGCAAACCACATTTGATGTTTCCAAAGTTTGCGAGTCAAATTGAAAAAAACTGAAAGTACGCATGTCAGTTTTGCAATAAACTCAATGTTAATAGTTTAGAAAACAACACGTTGAGAGGAAGGGTAGGAGTGCGTTGATAGAGATCTAAGACCATGCACACCCGTGACCATCTTTTGGTTCATGAAGAGTAAACTTGTGAACCAATTTTGGTTCATGCCAATTAGTGGTGATCCAAATTTGGTTCATGGCCATGAACGAAAATTTTCGTTCATTTCGTGAACGAATTCGTGAACGAAAATTGGTTTGAGCTATATGTGTATTTTGTAATTTTGTCTTTTTTAAAAAATTATTATTTACATAAAAATATTAAAAATGTTTATAATTTCTTTTTTTCTATAAATAGAGTCTAATTTCGTAATATTTGACATTATTTTAATATTTTATTATTTAAAAAATATTATTTATTTTTTTCTATAAATTTGACACATTTTAATTTTTCATATATTTTAATTTTCTTTTGGGTCAAACGAAGTCGTTTATGTCAAAAATAAAAAAACGCTCACTTTCCCTTTTCCCCTATAAATAGAGGTGAAGGTTGAGTAGGTTATGTACACCTTTTCTTCCTTACTTCTTCTCTCTATAGTTAGCAAAAGCATTCAAGATTTCATTTTCTTGATCTATGGATTTGGCATTCTTTCTTCGGTATTCCAGGCTCGCTCAATGACATCAACATCCTTCATCGCTCTCCGATGTTTGATGATGTTTTAAATGGTGTGGCACTGCAGGTTAGCTTCCTTGTGAACAACAATCAATACGACATGGGATATTATCTCACCGATGGAATTTATCCACAATGGGCAACTTTCATCAATTCAATCCCCCTGCCGATACAAGAAAAAGACAAATTGTTTGCAAAGGCGCAGGAAGCATGCAGAAAAGACGTTGAGCGTGCTTTTGGGGTGCTTCAAGCTCGCTTTGCAATTCTCCGTAATCCGTCACTCGCTTGGACCGAGGCGATTCTTGGTAAAATAATGACAACTTGCATAATTTTGCATAATATGATAGTTGAAGATGAACGAGATCGATATAAAAATTATGACGATGCGAGTGAATTCTGGGCAGACAAACCAAAAATAAAAGAAAAAGTAAGTCCACCAGGGTTGCGCAAGACGAGACATTCACATATACAAGAGAAAATTCACAAGTTGGAAATAGTATCGCGGAATATATAGGGCGCAAGCGGAATGTTCAAAGCAAAGCTACACATCTAGCTCTCAAAGCAGACCTAATTGAGCATATTTATGCAAGGAACAACGCTTGAGATCATATGCATTATAATATTTATTATCGTTGTTGCTTTTGGTTTGTTTGTTTGTGATTTGCGTTTTTAATTTTCTAATTTTCATGATTGTAATGTTTTAAATTATTGTAATTTGATGTTCATTTATGAGGTTTAAGTCTTTTAAATTATGCAATTACTAAAAATAATAAAATATATTTTATTTTCAAAATGAATTAAATAAATATTTTCGTTTTTATTTTTAATGACATTAATAAAACATAATATTTAGTAATGTAAATTATTAATTTCATAACATAAAATTAATATTAAAATAATATGTATGTGAACGAAAATTCGTTCACCACTACAACATATAGGTTTTTGTGAACGAAATTTCGTTCACAGGGCAGTTTCGTTCACGTGGTGAACGAAATTTTCGTTCACCACTGTGCATGTGAGACGTGGGTTGATGGTGTAGCGTACGAAGTTGTTGATATGAAAATCTAAAATGTTTAGTTTTATTAAAGAGAAAACGGTTTAAGTTGGCTGATTAATTAAAATATTACATTACAAATCTATATATATATATATATATATATTAAAGTTGGTGAGGAGAGCCATGGTGTTGCCACATAGACAAGTCTTAGAGAAATGTTGCATTTGGTGTTGCCACATCATTACCACTCTTATAAATAAGAGACTTTTCAAATTCTTTTTCTTAGCTAATAGTATTAGCTAATAGTATTAGTTACTATATAGGGTAACTATTATAGTTAAATGCTATAGTTAACTAATACTTATAATAGTAATAGTTACTATAATAGGTAACTAATATAGTTAACTACTATAGTAACTAATACTTATAATAGTAATAGTTACTATAATAAGTAACTATTATAGTTAACTACTATAGTAACTAATACTTATAATAGTAATAGTTACTATAATAGGTAACTAATATAGTTAACTACTATAGTAACTAATACTTATAATAGTAATAGTTACTATAATAAGTAACTATAATAATAGTTAACTACTATAGTAACTAATACTTATAATAGTAATAGTTAACTATTATAGTTAACTATTACTACACACGTCCTAGAGTAAGAGTCCTACTTTCTATTTTGATACGTCACAGAGTAAAAGTCTTTTTCCTAAAATGACAAATAATCTTTACTATTCATCTCAGTCATTCTCTCTCATACTTTACTTTTATACTCACAAAATCAATCAACTTATTATTCACTCCCACTCGTTCTCTCTCCTAATTTACTTTTACACTCACAACATTTATTTTACTTCTATCATTTCTTAATTTCCGTGCAAATGGGAGATAAGACTCTTACTCCGGGACGGAGGGAGTAATATTTAACTATTATAACTAACTAATACTATTAATAGTATTAGTTAATTATAATAGTTAAATATAATTGTTAACTATAATAGTTACAATGTAAGTTAATTATTATTATTAATAGTATTAGTTAATCATAATTGTTACAATATATATTAACTATTACTATTAATTATATTATTTAATCATAATAGTTACTATATATGTTAACTATTACTATTAATACCATTGGGTTTTTTGAAATATTCATACAACAGACTTAAATGTACTTCTAAATTAATTAAAAAATATATTTATTACAACTATGTACAACCAAAGAATGAAATTCCAAAAAATAGGTTTTTTAAAAAATAATTACCAAAACAACAACCCTAAAAACTTATTTACCAAAATAGCATTTTTTGGTAAAACCGGAAGTGGGAGTGCCGGTTTTAGGGTTGAATCCGGAAGTCCCACTTCCGGTTTTGACCCTTTAATTATTTTTTTTTTTTTTTTTTGCGAAATCTGAGTTTTATTAATTTTTTTTTGAAACCGGAAGTCTCAGTTCCGGTTTTAATTTTTTAATTTTTTTTTTTTTTTTTCGAAATAACAAAAAACATTAAAACCCCACCCACCGAAAGTTATTTGGCGTTTACTTAAAACCGGAACTGCCAATTCCGGTTTTGGCTTTTTTTTTTTTTTTTTTTTTTTTTTAATGTGAAATTTCTGGAAGTGGGAATATATATAACCATTCAACCACGACTTCAGTTTCTATGCTTAAGAGAAAGATAAAGAGAATCTGAGAAGAGAAAGAGAGAAGAAATAAAGAGGATTTTTAAGATTTTGGCAAAATCTTAAAAAAGGTTAGTTTTTTTTTTTTTTTTTTTCGTTTTCTATGTTTGAAGTAAGATATTTAACTGTTGATTTAAATTTTGTTCATCCTTTTGTTATTATGCAAGTATACATATGTAAATTTAAAATATGCCTTAACAAATTTGTGTATGAAATTTGCTTGTTTATGCTCGATGTTCAATTTCTTGTGTTTGTGATTTATAAAAGAGTAGTTCATTTGTTTGTTTATTTTTTTAAAACACATGGTGATTATAATGTTAAATTAAGGTTTTGACAATTGATTTTTTCAATTCTTAGGAATAAATATGAATGGACTTCCACTTGTTTTCATGTGCTATTGGGGAGGAGATGATGAAAATCCGTTTGAAGGTGAACATTATGAAAAGGGGCCAAACAAACATCTTAAGGCTAAAACTCGTTGGAGGTATAAAAAGTTGATTAAGAGGTTATGTAATGCGATTGGAGATGATGAAAATCCGTTTGAAGGTGAACATTGTGACTTTGAAAGATCCTACGGATACAATTGAAGCTACCATTGGTGACAAAGTGCTTAAGGAAAGTGAGTATGGAAGTGACATATGTGTTGGTGCTGTTCTGATTCTTAAGCAGGTATGAAATATTTTCCTTAACATTACACTCCCTAAGGATATTTTCCTTAACATTTTGTTCTAAATGTTTTGTTTTGTTGATCTATTAGGTTGTTGTCTTCGCCGTCTCACGCTCAAAAAAAGTCCTTAACATTACACTTTCCAATGTTTTTAAGGTATTCCCTAAGGATTGTTGAGTTAATTTGTTGGATATGTAATATTTGGATTTATGTCGGATTTGCTATGTGACCGGGATGTGGTCACTGAATATTTGGACTTATGTAATATTAACTATGTGACCGGGATGTGGTCACTGAATATTTTGACTTATGTAATATTTACTATGTGACTGGGATGTGGTCACTGAATAATTGGATTTATGTATTATATATTTCCTATGTGACCGGAATGTGGTCACTGAATAATTGGATTTATATATTATTTATTTCCTATGTGACCGGGATGTGGTCACTAAGTGTTTGAATGTATTAATGTTGGATTTGTGGAGAAGTTTATTCTATCCTATAAAATCAACGTTTTCCAATGCCAGATATTCAGTTCCGGATTCAAGCAAAAAAAAAAAAAAATTCCCAGATTTCGCGAAAATAAAAAAACAAAAGGTCAAATAAAACCACAATACATAAAATTCTAAAATATTACAGAAATTTGTGAACAAGTTTATTTATTTATTTATTTCCTATGTGACCGGAATGTGGTCACTAAATAAAACCACAATACATAAAATTCTAAGAAAATAATAATCATTTATTTCTTCTTTTTTTTTTTCCCCTATGCCTTCTCCCTTTCCTATGTAAACAAGTTTAATGTTTTTTGTTATTTCGAAAAAAAAAAAAAAAAATTAAAAAATTAAAACCGGAACTGAGACTTCCGGTTTCAAAAAAAAATTAATAAAACTCAGATTTCGCAAAAAAAAAAAAAATAATAATTAAAGGGTCAAAACCGGAAGTGGGACTTCCGGATTCAACCCTAAAACCGGCACTCCCACTTCCGGTTTTACCAAAAAATGCTATTTTGGTAAATAAGTTTTTAGGGTTGTTGTTTTGGTAATTATTTTTTAAAAAAACCTATTTTTTGGAATTTCATTCTACAACCAAAGCTATGAAAATGTTTTGATTAATTTAAATATACATATATTTTCAAATAAAATAATTATGTTAATTTGTCAATTAAAAACATCAAAAAAGGAAAATACAAAAAACATTAACGGAATAGATTCCCGTGCAGAGCACGGGTTACCTACTAGTAAAATACTAAAATATGAATTATTTACTTACTATTGGGACTAAATTTGACTAATTTGATTAGAGCTACCTATTCAATGTAAATACCACTCTCTCTCCCTCTGTTTTAAAATAAATGTCCAACTATTTTTTAAAATTAATAATAAATTTAAAATATTTAGATATTTATTTTGAGACGGAATAGTAATACAACTAAAAAAATATGAGGCCCTTCAAAATCGAGGGCCCTGAGCGGTGGCGCACCTTGCACACCCTCAGAGCCGCCCCTGATGAGGCATTTTGGGAGATGACCCAAAAAAAAAATCTGTGCGGGCTGGACCCAAAGCGGACAATATCATATTAATGTGGAGTGGTAGGGGTGGTTGCGGTCTCAACAATGCATAGAGCCAATCGAGACCACCTCATAAATTGATGTGTTTGCGCCTCTCACTCTGCACACACTATCTAACTCCACACACTATCTGCACTTTATTACATTAATTTCCTTAATAGTTATTCCGCTACAAACTCCATCTATCTATGTAACTTACCTGACAGTCGACCTATTCACCTCAACTGTCACGCCCCTTTAGTTTTACGTCTTAAATAGGATCTAATTGTTGCAATGAACATTTTTAAGCGCGAGTACCCCTTAAACACAAGAAAATTAATAGTCATAGGGAGATAACATAGATGTAGCATTGGCTTCCTAGAGGTTCTCAGATTAACAAGCTCAGATTCTCCTGATATTAAGATATAGACCATGTTCTGGCTCTATACTTAGACCCACGACAGGAGAGTGTCTATACGCGGGGGATAAAGTGAAGCTAAACCTTGATAAAATGAAGGATAGAACCACCTTCATTTCTGCCATTGTAAGATGTTGGCCCGCGCATATATGACGCCCGACTCCAAATGGGACATAAGCTTGAGGGACTTTGCAAGCCCCTTTGACTCCATCAGCAAATCTTTCTGGATTGAACTGGTGCACGTCAGGCCCCCATAGGTCAGGGTCGTGGTTTAGTACTAGCCTCAAAATGTGGAGAATGGTGCCTTTTGGTATATGAATGTGTTTGAGGTGCATATCTTGAAAAGTTTCTCTTACTATATTGGCTGATGATGTATACAGTCGTAGTGTCTCTTGAATTACCATAGTTAACTGCAAAGATGAATCAAATGACATCAATCATGTATTAACACATACTCCCTCTGTCCCGTGACAAGCGACCCATTTCGTTTTAGGAACGGTATTTAAGGAAAAGTACTTTAAAAGAAGGTGTTGCGAGTATGAAGAGAGGGAAAGTGAGGTAAGGAATGGTTAGTGGAACGTTGTTGTGAGTTTAGCAAGTTGGTCCCATGAATAACGAAGTAAAATAAAATGTCCATTTTAGAAAAATGGAACTTTCCAATAGGACACTCAAAATGGCAAAATGGGTAATTTATCATGGGACGGAGGGAGTAATAGGTAGATATCTAGTGACAACAATAAAATCAAGTGATGATGGATAAATTGATAACTCACTACTTTCATGCTTCGAAGCTTGTCCCCATCTGGTAGTTTATCCCCACAAATTTCTAGCACCTCAGCACGAGCACGAGCCTGCCATTCTTGATTTGCAGCTAATAGCATCAAGCACCATGATAGCGTGTTGGCAGTGGTTTCGTAACCAGCAAAGTAGATGTTCTTGCAATTATCAATGATGAATCTGTTGTAACTGATATTTGTCTTTTGGTCATCTTCATCTTCATACAACTTCGCGGCTTCTAGTATTGACTGTAAGAGATCTTTTTCGCATTTACCTTCCATCCGAGCCTTTACAATACCTAATATCATCGAGTCAATTTCTTTTGCCAACCTCCATATCTGTCTGTTGCATTTGCTTGGCACATATCTGTAATTGAGTAATGACTTTAATGTATATCATTATTAACAGCTACTCCGTCCATCTCAAAACAAAAGTCTAAAACATTTAAATTATCTCTTGATCAAATTGATCAAGAGCATATTTTAAAATATTTTGGACATCCATTCTGGGACGGAGGTAGTATATATATATATAAATTATAAAGGACATACTAAATTGAGAGCTTATTGCTTCATTGATTTACCTTAAGCCAGGTAGCCCAAAACTTGCGTTAAACATCAGGTCTTGAAGTTTTTTAAGCTTTTGGAAAATCATTTCCCCTTCGGTATAGTTGCTCCCAAAACAAGCTCTCGATATTATATCTGCAGATAAGCTTCTTAAATCCTCATCAACTTTAATTTCCGCGTATTGGACATCTTTGAGTTTACTTTCCCATGATTGTAGCACAGTCGTAGCTGAGTTCCCCATTAAAGTAACCATATCCTTCAAAAAAACAAGTGCATTAATTTCATTCTAGAGGCAAAATGACCAAGAAATCAAATTCCGATGTGTTCCCTCCCCCTAATGAATTCTAATCAAGTTAGAAGGAGGCATAAATTTCCTTAAGATATCCATTAATTTTGGGACGGAGGAAGTATGAAACTATGAACAAGTCCTATATAGTGTTGAATATTTAAAGGCAGGATATACTAAGTGGTATACCTTAACTTTGTCAAAGTAGAGCTCAGGAGCAATTATCTTCCTTTGATGAGCCCAATATGGGCCATTTGAGGTCAAGATACCTTGACCAAATAGAGCACCCATGTCTTTGGAGTAAAAAGTAGGCTTTCCAATATTCAAGCTTGTCTGAAGGGTTAACTCCTTCACCAACTCTGGATCTGATATGCATAATATCACTATGTTCCCATTTGAATACATGTATGTCCTTCCTGCCATGCACCAAAGACACAAAACATTAGGCACTTATTGAGTTGCATCATTATTCCTCCGTACTAAAAAGTTAGTCCCTTTTCCATCATTTCCGATGGAGCCAAAGACTCACTATTTTTTGGCTTGGGAATATGATGGAATAAAGCAAAATGGGTCACTAAACTGTCTGCGCTTCTTTGTGATGAAGCAGCAGTCAGTCCATGCAATTTTCGACGCAATTTTCATCATGGGTCATCTGGAAACAGCCTCTCTGTGCCTTAATACAAGGGCAAGGCTGCGTACATCCGACCCCCCCTTACCCCACCATAGGTGGGAGCCTTTGCGGCACTGGGGTAATGTTGTTGTTGTTGTACTAAAAAGTTAGTCCCTCTTATTTTATTGTTGATTTGAATGAACTTTGATCAATAATTCAGTCTGCTTTTATTTATCCTGATGAGAATCTAAAAACTGTCATTGATAATAATATTTATAACGGTTATCAACAACAAATTATAGATTTTCATTATGATAATTGAGTAACTTAACTATTGCTCAAAATCCATTCAAACTAACAACAAAAAAGGTGAGACTAACTTTTCGAATGGAGGATGCACTTGTAAATTCTCTAAGAGGGTGCTCTTGTCATAAAACTGGTCAAGCATATCATATACTACTACTTCTCGAACCGTTATAATGGAAGATTTTTGTTGCTCTGTCTCAATTTTTTTCGGTAATGGATGGTTGAAACATATAGGGCAGTAAGTGACTCAACCCCAACAACAACCAAAAAAAAAAAGTGAAAATCAGAAAGTAATCACAAGACAGAAAATTGAGCAATGTATACAAACCGGACCACTGAAGAGAGAGAAAGAGAGGCTACCGTATTGATTAGCCCATCGAAAAAGATGAGGGTAACCTTTGGAAACCCAGTCATGACATAGATCACTACTACTGTTCATAATTGACCTTGTCTGAATAGAGATTTTCTTGATCTCAGGGATGTTTCCATAGAAAAAAGAAGGAGAAGGCCCTTTAATCCCTTGCCTCTCTAGCTTTGATCTAACCCTTTTTGGCTTCAACACCAAAACATTGTACAGATTCAGCACCACCCATAACAACCCACAAAATACTATTGACACTACCATCTTTTCTGCTTCCATTTCTCTCTCTCTCTCTCTCTCTTCTTCCCCACACCCACACCCCCACCCCTTCTTATTCTTGTTCAGTTTTTTTTTCTTTTCACCTAATTTTTAAATGCACTTGTTTCTTGTGAGACAAGATACAAACGACAAGGGTATCTTTCATCATATGTCGGTTGGATGTTGTAGAGAACAACAATTTTAAGTCATGTTTGTGTTTTTCTTCTATGAATTTTTTTTGGTCAATTTGTAACGGTTAAAGAAGAAAAGTAAAAGATAGATACGAAAAACAATAAAGAAATTGGTGAGACCATTTAATAAGATTTAGAGCCAACAAACTTAAGGGTCGTCAGCAATTTTGACTATGGGGACATATGTTGCTTTTCTTCATATTCTTTTCCGACGTACAGGTTGTCGGTAAATTCAAATTCACATAATTACTTGCGGATATATGGCTTGTCGAAAAGGTTGACAAACCAGGCCATCGATAATGGTCTTCCGGTCGGTAACAGTACCAGAAATCACGTTTTAGGCGACAAATTGGCCTAAGAATAAAAAATTGTCGCCATAAACTTAAGGCGGAAATTTTTCATCACCAAAGATTCATAACGTAAATCTCGAAGCCTCGTGAATTATCCAACGGGTATTGAAATGGTCACCTAAATACTCAAGGAGACGAAGGTTCTGATGACCAATGATTTGTTGCGAAGAAATCTTTTGAGACAAGATGTGTTGATCACTTCAACTTTTATGTGACAAATTTATGGTGACAAAGTTTTGTCACCTAAAAGTTTCTTTAGCAACAAACCATTTGTCTCCAAAAAGTTCTTTTGTGATGAAGATAACTTGATCACTTCATATCTTATGTGGCAAATATAAGGCAGTACGCATAAACACCTAAGAGACTTTGGTATCAAACCTCTTGTCACATCAATGTTACTCTAAATGTCCAAATTTTCGACACCTAAATAAGTGTAACTAAGAAGTTTTTGCCTCAAAAATATAGTTTTTAAGTATATATTTTAAATTTTGATATTATAATAAATAATAGTTGTATTGCCTCAAAATTTTATAATTTCCCCCCAAAAATCATGTTAATCGCGACAACAAATGTATTTGCACTCGATCCAAGGCCGCTTCCTAGGGGAAATTCTTTAACATGGAAAGAAATGCCAACAGATTAGATATTGAGTATTGCCATGACGGACATGGAGGCAATACCGACACAATTAAAGAGAGGGATTTTGCTGAGTTTTCTTGAAGGATTTGTCGGTGCCTAAGATATCAGTAGTGGTGGAGATCACACCATGGTTTGGATTAATTGATGCGCAGAGTGATGTAGGGAAGACTTGATGGAGGTGAAAATAGGGTAGGGTTCAGTGATTAGGGTCTTGTGAAAAGAAATATTGTAACGGAAATAGATTATGTTGGGTTTGGTTGCTCAAATTGATGTGAAACACGAGCTTAAACAATACTACTTGATTACCACTTTTGTTATTTCCATTCGAGACTATGTTCAGAGACATACGATAGGGTTCAGTGATTAGGGTCGTGTGAAAAGAAAGATTGTAACGAAAATAGATTATGCTGGGTTTGGTTGCTCAAATTGATGTGAAAGACGAGCTTAAACAATACAACTTGATTGCCACTTTTGTTATTTCCATTCGAGACTATGTTCAGAGACATACGATGTTTCAAGTGTTTCGGTTGGTTTGGTCACAACATATGCTCATTTTGCTTTTAGGTTAATGGTTTCATGTTGAATGACTATTTCCCCCTTAATAATGTGGGTAGCACGTGTAACCGTCTTATGTCAAAAAGAAAGGCTACATCCATTTTTACATTGATTTAGATTGAAAATGTGATGATGCAATTAGGATGCTAAAATTAAAATCTTTTGTAGTTTCTAAATGTTTGGTAACTAAGATGCACTTTTCCTTACTCGACTTTCCAAATAGTTATTTATTAAAACAACAATACTTGTTATACTTGTTACTCCCTCTGTCCCTAGATGAGTGTCCATTTTTAAGAAATCTTTGCCCCAAAATGAGTGTCTTTTTTTAGCATAACTTTGTCCCTATATGTTTTTTTCGAAAAAAAAATCACCGGTCTCTTTATACGTGCAAAACTAAGTGTTTGGAAATGAGATTACAAGATTATATATGAATCTTTGCCACCAAAGTGTACAAAAAGTTGACATTTTCATATCTCTCTTAAAATGAAATTCGGACACTCATTTAGGGACAGAGGTAGTAATATAATTTAGGGAAATATAAAGAAAATTCCAATAAAAAATAAGAAAATGTGATCACATTAAACTTTTAGGAAAAAATCAAATTATGTATTATATCACACTCTAATTATCAATTAATGCAACGTACTTGTTAGTTCTGGAATTGTGATATGTACTTTTGACATAAATATCAAATAATGCAACCTACAAATATTCTTACTTACAGTGTCAAAATGCCAATGTGGCACCGCCACATCAGTGCCATGACAGTGCCACGTCAGCACAAACAATGTGATTGTTGTGTGATGCTGATGTGGCAGTGACTTGGAACTGACATGGCGTTGACGTGTCGGGGCCACATAGGCATGTTCGTTAGTTTTTTGACGATGTAAGAAAAAGTATAAGTAGGTTGCATTATTTGATATTTTTATCCAAAGTACGTATCATAATTCCAGAACTAAAAAGTACGTTTCTTTAATTGTTGAAAATTGGATAGTACGTTGCATATTTTGACCGATTGGCCCTTAAACTTTCCAATTTTAAGTCACCTAATTTGTAAATGCACTTGTATCTTGTGAGACAAAGTACAAACGACAAGGGTATTTTCCATCATATGTAGGCTTGATGTTGTAGACGGCAACAATTTTAAGTCATGTTTATGTTTTTCTTTACATTAGAAATATCAAGAATCAGGGGTACAATCCCCACCACATGCATTCATTCATCAACAAAAAACTAATTTCAAAAAGAGAGAGAGAGAGAGAGAACAACAACTTTTGATATACCCATATTTGCCTTCATCAATAAAACATTGTACATAATTAGAACCAACAAAGTTACAACCAAAATATATTAACACAATCAAAGTCCCCCATGTAGCGACCCCAAAACCCGTCCCTATTTATTTTATAATTTTGGGGATTTTTATTTGACTTATATGTGCATTTTATGTGTTGCATCATATTTTATGATTTGCATATCATACTTGATTATCTGTATTATTTACTTAGTTAGTAAAAATAATGATTAAAGGAGTTAAATGATTAAGTTGAAACTTTAGGGTCCTAGTTGAAATTATAAGTTAAGGGGCTTAAGTGTTAACCTTGAAAGTTGGGTGACCATTTTGTGAAATGGGTAAGATATTTATAAAAACTTATCCCTTTTTCCTTCCTTCTCTGTGTTTACAAATTTCATCAGCAACATTTCTTCCTCGTATCAGTTAGGGTTAGGAGAAAAAGGTAAGTTCAACCCATTTCGATTTAATTCTTTTTATTTACTTACCCGTTTTAAAAACTAATTATATAAAATGATCAGAGTGTCGAGTAGGTCATTTCTAGCCGAACAAAACTTATTTCAGCGATACTTTTTCCGGAACTAGGTAAGTTACTAATTCCCCTTTAAATGTTAAAATAGTCATATATGTTATATATGATACTTCTACTTGTTAATTTTGTGTTTTGGGTAATATTTGCTATACTTGTAATTTTGGGACAAAAGGAGTATATGGTATTGGTTGTAGCTGAGTATGGGAAATGGTTTAGAAGCATGTTGTAATCTCATGGAAGTTGTTAATGAAGTTGCTAAAGTTATGTCTATATATGTGTTATTTGTGGGACGGAAGGAGTAAAAATTTAACTAAGGAAGAATCTGGGATTTGGCCCAAAATAGGAGGAGGCGCGCGCACCCTATATAAGGAGGCGCACGCACCCCTTTGTTACCAACCTAGGCCAAAATTGACTGGAGAAGGGAGGCGTGCGCATCCTCTTGGGTGAGGCGCGCGCACCCTTAAGTGAATCAACAATAGTAAAGTTCTGGTCCTAGGAGGCGCGCGCATCCTATGGGATGAGGCGTGCGCATCCACCCTGTTTCCAAGGTTTGATAGTTTGTGTTATATGGGGTATAAGAGGACAAGTGTGTATGTGATCCTTGGGGTTGTTTATGACTTAAACATGAATGTGTATGACTTTTATGTCGTTAATGAAAAAGCTTGGGTTGTGACTAAATGTCCTCATTATGAACTCTTTATGAGGAATCTTTCGTGTGCATCTTGTGATGTTTTGGCTTAATTCCTTCTTGGATTAAATGCCCCGGGTTTTGTTTAGCAAGTATTCATTACTGTGCTTCTTGTTAAAAGTCCAGCTGGTCTTGTTGTGGAGTCAGCCAATGGAAGAATTATAGTGGTACAGGTAAGTCCACTATAAGGTTTTCCATTGGAGCTTGTGAGTCAGGCGGTGGGAGAATTATAGTGGCACACAAGCCAAGTTCACTATAAGGTGTCCACTGTGCCTTCTAGTTTCCCCAATCCAGATTGGCCTTGGATGGGATGAATTGCTCCCTTTGGTGAGTATTTGGGTTATGACTTTGTGTCATATTTCCCTCTCTGGTTACTTGGTTTTATTGGTTATGGTTTGGTTTTCGGGATCCCGACGGCTTCAGCTATTTATGCTGCTCAGATGGTTTTCTCTGATGGGTTTCTCAGTTGGTATTCTCATCAGTTATGGTTATTGGGTAAACCTTGGCTTGGTATCCACCGGAGTGTGGGCAATGTGATATAAGTGGTATATGAGTTGATGTTATATGCTATATACTACATGCTTACTTGTTGATATTGTTTCTTTATGATCATCATATCAGCATGTAACGTAGTTGCATTTTAGTAGCTTACTGAGATTTATTCTCACCCTTATTTGTTTACTGTTTTAGATAAAGGCGGGTCCAGGGGATAGGACACTCGGCACGGGAGGACGTTGGTTTGGTAAGAGTTGGGACTTGTTTTGTTGAAGGTTACATTATGTAAATGTAAACCCTTTGGGTAGAGTACCCGTACTTCTTATGGTTCCATCTATTTTGGTAAATGTTGATGTATGTACATTTGTTTAAAAGTTTGTAAGCCTTCGGGCTAAGTACTTTCGCTGTGAAAGTGTTTGTAAAAGTTTGTTTCGAGTTAAGTGAAGTCTTTGAACTTCAAGTGTGTTTTTGTTCCACTTTCTAAAAGTATATTTCGAAAAAAAATTCTAAAAGGTTTTATAACGTCTTCCGTTCGTGTCCCGAGCGTGGGGCCAAGTAGGACCACGGGTACGGGGCGCGACAGTTGGTATCAGAGCTAGGTTGTAGATGGTCTAGAATGACTAAATGACCTAGGAGGGTAGTAGAGTATAGAGTGAGTAACGTTGAGTGTTTGATGCAGGTATTCATTAAAATGGTGAAACTGACGGAGATCAGGCCGGCTCTTCGGGGCAAGGGGATGCAAGAGAAGAGGCTCGAATTATGTTTCAGGGAATGTTTGAAGCAGCGATGAAAACTTTAAGTGATCAGAGGCAAGAAAGGGAACAGGTACCACCAAGATATGGCTTAGAACAGTTTCTGAAAATGAAGCCTATGGAGTATGATGGAGAACCCGATGTATCTAAACCTGAAAGGTGGATTGAATCGATGGAAAAGATCTTTGATGCTTTGAGATGTTCGGAGGAAGATCAAGTCAGGTTTGCTACCTATAAACTGAATGGAGCGGCTGAGCATTGGTGGAAAGCTTTGAAAACAAAATGGGATGAGACTCATGTACCTTATACTTGGGAGAATTTTCTGGGGAAGTTAAAGAACACTTCATTCCTCGAGTAGATCAAGACAGGAAGGAGATGGAATTTCTTAACTTGGAGCAAGGTTCTATGTCAATTGCTCAATATTCAGTTAAATTCTCAGAGTTGTCCAGGTATTGTACTCACCTAGTGGCAACTGAGGAGAGGAAGGCTACGAGGTTTGTGAAAGGTTTGAAAACCGTGATTAGAACTCAGCTAGTATCCCATAAGTTGCAAGATTTTCAGGATGCAGTGGATCGAGCTTACCAGGTGGAACATGACATTGAGGAACATAAAAGGAAAATGGAATTGTTAGGCGCTGGGAAGCAAGTTAGGCAACAACCACGTGGTGATAATCGAGGAAATCAAGGTGGATCTTCACAATTCAAAGGGTCTTCTCAAAGACAGTCAGGTAACAGAAATCAAAGTAACACTTCAGGGAGTCAGAGTAGAGGAGTTTGTAATTATTGTCAGAAAGAAGGGCATTCAGAAGAGAGATGTTGGAAGAAGCAGGGCAAGTGTTTGAACTGTGGTCAGTTAGGACATTTTCAGAGGGATTGCCCTAAGTATAGGATGCAAGCATCGGGAAGTGTGGTTGGGTCCTCTCAGGGTCAGAAGAGGGATTCCTCAGGCAAGCCTAAGGTTCAGGGTCGTGTTTTTGCTATTTCTCAGCAACAGGCTTCGGAGTCCTCTAATGTGATAGGAGGTATTATTTTTGTGTCTAGTTTGAGGGCACGTACACTTATAGACCCTGGCTCATCGCATTCTTATGTGTCTTTGCATTTTGCTTCTCGATTGCATAAGTCTTCTGAATCTCTGCCTTATGTGTTAGAGGTGTCAACTCCTATAGGGGAGTGTTTGGTGACCAATGAGGTGTTGCATTCTTGTGATGTGCATATACGTGAGCATGTTTTACCTGTTGATTTAGTTATCTTACCATTACAAGATTTTGATGTTATCTTGGGTATGGATTGGTTGGGTAAATATCATGCGTCTGTTGATTGTGCTAATAAAGTGGTCACATTTTCTATCCCTAATGTTCCTAAGTTTTCTTTTGAAACTGTTCCCTGGGGTAGAGATATTCGAATTATTTCTTATATGAAGGCTAGAAAGTTGTTGAACCGTGGTTGTGCGGGGTATTTGGCTAGTGTTCTTGATACTACTAAAAGGGTTCCTGATATTGAGGATGTGCCTATTGTTAAAGAATTTTCATATGTATTTTCTTCTGAGTATGCTATGCCTCCTGACCGGGAAATAGAGTTCTGTATTGACTTACTTCCAGGTACAGCTCCTATATCTGAGGCACCTTACAGAATGGCCCCAGCTGAATTGAAAGAGTTGAAGGTTCAGTTGCAAGAGTTGCTTGATCGAGGATTCATTCGTCCTAGTGTATCCCCGTGGGGAGCTCCAGTATTGTTTGTTAAAAAGAAAGATGGGTCCTTGAGGCTGTGTATTGACTACAGAAAGCTGAATCAGGTAACTATAAAGAATAAATATCCGCTTCCTCATATTGATGATTTATTTGATCAACTTCAAGGGTCAGTTGTCTTTTCAAAACTTGATTTGAGGAGTGGGTACCATCAGTTGAAAATCCGTTCTGAAGACATTTCTAAAACTGCTTTTCGTAGTAGATATGGCCATTATGAGTTTCTTGTTATGCCTTTCGGGTTGACTAATGCTCCGGCTGTTTTTATGGATATGATGAACAGAGTCTTTAAACCTTATCTTGATACCTTTGTGGTTGTATTTATTGATGATATTCTGGTTTATTCCAAGTCCCGGGAAGAGCATGAACAGCATTTGCGAATGGTTTTATCTATTCTTCGTGAGAAGCAGTTGTTTGCTAAATTCAGTAAATGTGCTTTTTGGCTCAATGAAGTATCTTTTCTTGGGCACGTGATTTCGAATAAAGGTATATCAGTTGATCCATCCAAAGTTGAGGCTATTGTGAATTGGAGGAGGCCAGAATCAGTTACAGAAATTCGAAGTTTCTTGGGGTTAGCTGGGTACTACAGAAGGTTCATTGAGGGGTTTTCTAAGATTGCAACTCCCTTGACTCAGTTGACTAGAAAGAATATTCCTTATGTGTGGGATGAAAAATGCCAAGCTAGTTTTGAAGAATTGAAGAAGAGATTGACTACAGCTCCTATTCTCGCCCTACCTAATGGTAATGATGATTTGGTAATCTATAGTGATGCTTCTAAAGAAGGCCTCGGGTGTGTATTAATGCAGAATGGAAGGGTGATTGCATATGCTTCGAGGAAGTTGACTCCGAGTGAGCAGAATTATCCTACCCATGACATGGAGCTTGCAGCTATTGTCTTTGCATTACACAAATGGAAACATTATCTTTATGGAGCCAAGTTTGAGATTTTCACAGATCATCAGAGTTTGAAGTATCTTTTCTCCCAGAAAGAGTTGAATAATAGACAACGAAGATGGATGGAACTATTGAAGGATTATGATTGCACCATTTCTTATCATCCGGGCAAGGCAAATGTGGTAGCTGATGCTATTAGCCGGAAGTCTTATGTAGCTTCATTGATGGTGCGGGAATGGAAGATGTTGGAGGATACTCGAGATTGGAGTCCTTATGAATCAAAGCATGGAGCTATTTTTGCGAACATTCGAGTATTTCCAACTTTAGTTCAACAAATAAAGGAAGCTCAGAAGGATGACCCGGAATTGGTAAAGATTATGGATAAAATCAAAGAAGGTAAATTTGAGGATTTCTCCCTCAGTTCTGAAGGGGTATTAACTTTCAGGGGTCGTTTGTGTGTACCTAATGTTGATGGGATTAAACACCAAGTTCTCGATGAAGGCCATAAATCAAGGTATACTATTCATCCCGGGAGTACTAAAATGTATCAGAATTTGAAGCAACACTTTTGGTGGAATAATATGAAAAGAGAGATAGCGGATTATGTATCCAAGTGCTTAACATGTCAACAAGTTAAAGCTGAACATCAAAGGCCTGCAGGACTGCTTCAACCGTTAGAGATTCCGGAATGGAAGTGGGAACATGTTACCATGGATTTTGTGACAGGGTTACCTCGTACTCGAAGAAGGTTTGATGCGGTTTGGGTGATTGTTGATAGATTGACAAAGTCTTCTCATTTTCTACCTATTGAGATTGGTTATTCTATGGAAAATCTTGCAACTTTGTACATTAATGAGATCGTGAGGTTATATGGAGTTCCAGTGAGCATTGTATCTGATCGTGATCCTAGATTCACATCTCAGTTTTGGCAAGCGTTTCAGAAGGCTTTGGGTTCAGAGTTGAGATTTAGTACAGCTTTTCATCCTCAAACAGATGGCCAGTCCGAGAGAACTATCCAGATTCTTGAGGATATGTTGAGGGCTTGCTCAGTGGATTTTTCAGATTCGTGGGATATTCATTTGCCTCTCGTAGAGTTTGCTTATAATAACAGTTTTCAGTCCAGTATTGGGATGGCTCCTTATGAAGCCTTGTATGGGAGGAAATGTCGGTCTCCTATCTGTTGGGATGAAGTGGGAGAAGCCAAGATTTGGGGTGTTCAGATGGTTAATGATTCAGTTGAGAAGGTTAAACTTATTCGAGATCGTTTGAGTACTGCCCAGAGTAGACAGAAAAGCTACGCTGATCATCGGAGGCGAGACCTTGAGTTCGAAAAAGGTGACTTTGTGTTTTTGAAGGTTTCCCCTAAGGTTGGTATTCGAAGATATGGGAAGAAAGGCAAGCTTGCTCTGAGGTTTATTGGTCCATTTGAGATTCTTGGAAGAGTGGGGGATCGGGCTTATCGTCTTGCATTACCTCCTTCTCTTGATAAGATCCATAGTGTGTTTCATGTTTCTATGCTTCGTAAGTATGTGTATGATTCTTCTCATGTTCTATCTGAGGTTCCCGAGGATATTGAGCCGAGTATGTCTTATGAGGAACATCCGGTCCAAGTCATTGATTCGAAGGTGCAAGAATTGAGAAACAAAAGTATCCCTCTTGTTCGAGTTGTGTGGAGGAATCACAATGTGGAAGAATCGACTTGGGAGCTTCGGGAGGAGATCGAGAGGAAGTACCCTTGGCTGTTTGAGGGCCTCGGTAAGTAACCCTAAAATTCGGGACGAATTTTTTTAAGGGGGAGTGATTGTAGCGACCCCAAAACCCGTCCCTATTTATTTTATAATTTTGGGGATTTTTATTTGACTTATATGTGCATTTTATGTGTTGCATCATATTTTATGATTTGCATATCATACTTGATTATCTGTATTATTTACTTAGTTAGTAAAAATAATGATTAAAGGAGTTAAATGATTAAGTTGAAACTTTAGGGTCCTAGTTGAAATTATAAGTTAAGGGGCTTAAGTGTTAACCTTGAAAGTTGGGTGACCATTTTGTGAAATGGGTAAGATATTTATAAAAACTTATCCCTTTTTCCTTCCTTCTCTGTGTTTACAAATTTCATCAGCAACATTTCTTCCTCGTATCAGTTAGGGTTAGGAGAAAAAGGTAAGTTCAACCCATTTCGATTTAATTATTTTTATTTACTTACCCGTTTTAAAAACTAATTATATAAAAATGATCAGGGTGTCGAGTAGGTCATTTCTAGCCGAACAAAACTTATTTCAGCGATACTTTTTCCGGAACTAGGTAAGTTACTAATTCCCCTTTAAATGTTAAAATAGTCATATATGTTATATATGATACTTCTACTTGTTAATTTTGTGTTTTGGGTAATATTTGCTATACTTGTAATTTTGGGACAAAAGGAGTATATGGTATTGGTTGTAGCTGAGTATGGGAAATGGTTTAGAAGCATGTTGTAATCTCATGGAAGTTGTTAATGAAGTTGCTAAAGTTATGTCTATATATGTGTTATTTGTGGGACGGAAGGAGTAAAAATTTAACTAAGGAAGAATCTGGGATTTGGCCCAAAATAGGAGGAGGCGCGCGCACCCTATATAAGGAGGCGCACGCACCCCTTTGTTACCAACCTAGGCCAAAATTGACTGGAGAAGGGAGGCGTGCGCATCCTCTTGGGTGAGGCGCGCGCACCCTTAAGTGAATCAACAATAGTAAGTTCTGGTCCTAGGAGGCGCGCGCATCCTATGGGATGAGGCGTGCGCATCCACCCTGTTTCCAAGGTTTGATAGTTTGTGTTATATGGGGTATAAGAGGACAAGTGTGTATGTGATCCTTGGGGTTGTTTATGACTTAAACATGAATGTGTATGACTTTTATGTCGTTAATGAAAAAGCTTGGGTTGTGACTAAATGTCCTCATTATGAACTCTTTATGAGGAATCTTTCGTGTGCATCTTGTGATGTTTTGGCTTAATTCCTTCTTGGATTAAATGCCCCGGGTTTTGTTTAGCAAGTATTCATTACTGTGCTTCTTGTTAAAAGTCCAGCTGGTCTTGTTGTGGAGTCAGCCAATGGAAGAATTATAGTGGTACAGGTAAGTCCACTATAAGGTTTTCCATTGGAGCTTGTGAGTCAGGCGGTGGGAGAATTATAGTGGCACACAAGCCAAGTTCACTATAAGGTGTCCACTGTGCCTTCTAGTTTCCCCAATCTAGATTGGCCTTGGATGGGATGAATTGCTCCCTTTGGTGAGTATTTGGGTTATGACTTTGTGTCATATTTCCCTCTCTGGTTACTTGGTTTTATTGGTTATGGTTTGGTTTTCGGGATCCCGACGGCTTCAGCTATATATGCTGCTCAGATGGTTTTCTCTGATGGGTTTCTCAGTTGGTATTCTCATCAGTTATGGTTATTGGGTAAACCTTGGCTTGGTATCCACCGGAGTGTGGGCAATAGGAATAGGGCGACTTTACAAATAGGGCTAATTACTTCGCACCTGACTGTAATAGCCCTCTAGATACCTTATGTTCACTTTGTAACTAGTGGCCGGTTTCCCGTCGCGTTAGCCTTTTCTCAGTGCACGGAGCCCCAACGAGGAAGGCGTTAGTTGTTTATGGTCCAACATGCTAATCTCTCTTTTTGTGCTACTCCTAGGGCGGGAAGAAGATAATAAAAGGCGAAGCGTTCCAGATCTACGACCTCCCTCTTGCTTCTAAAGACTGCCCTCTCTCGGCTGGATCTTGGTCCAGCCTACTACGAGGATCCCGTATCCAGCAACCCAACCTATACAAAGGCCATCAAAGCCCCTTTACTAGATTGGAGCTATGAAGCTTACCTTCTTTTGATTAAAAAGGGAAAGGGCTTTTTCAGCTGGTGCGCAGGAGCGCACTTCCGTTTTCCCTTTACTAGTATGGGGTCCCGCGGTTCCTATGCCGCCGCCTTTCCCGGTCCTTTTCTTTTAGTGCTTCGACCCGAAGCGATAGCTTCTAGCTAGTTCAGTGGATAAGATGGCTGCGCTCCAGCTCACTCAAGAATGGGACGACAGTGGTCCGCCGGCAAGCTCGTTCTGATCTTGGACGCAGTACATTGGAATCCTGAAGCACCACCACAAACGCTACCGCGCGTCCGCCCGCGGTGCGGTAAGGCACCACCCTGTTGTGCCAGCAGCCAACTCCGGCGTGTCAGCTTAGTTATCCTCATCAAGCCACTTACTTGATGTCTAGCTTCCCAACTGGTAGACGGTTCCTTTTCCCCCAAATCAATGAAGAAGGGAGAAGTCGCTTGATTCTTCCGAAGAACCGGAAGCGAAGCGCTATGCCGGGGCGGGGGGACGGGAAAAGAAAGGGCTCCGAAGAAAGAAATTGGGGCTCCCAATGCTTCTCCACGCTCAACGAGATGCGCCCACCTCGGGATGCTTTACTCCTAACCCCACAAGGTTCCGAGACGGAGCTTAACCTGAGTCTCGGTTAAGAACGGCGATGACCTACGTTTCACACGGCGCACGATTCCATGGATAGTTTCATTCGAGATCGTGATGGAGGACATAGCTTACGATCATCGGCTTTGATCATGCCACTAGGCATTTGATTAAGACATTGCACAATGATCCGAACACTTTGTCGCATCTCTTCGATACGAATACAGTAACGATCATAGCGATCTCCTCTGGTACCTACTGTACGTCAGGATCCGATTGGTCATGAACATCGTAAGGTGCTGCTCTTCGCGAATCCCAGCATACCCCTGGTTGGGATGGGTAGGCCCACCACTTCACTTTCACTTAGGCCCGGGCCAAGTCAGTGGGGGGACCCTGTCGGGCTCCTTCCCCCCCAAAAACAGAAACTGTACGTGAGAGTTTCCCTTCATACGGCTCGAATCATTCTCCGATGCCCGAGAGGCATCCTTTCCTTCTTTGTTGGGTTGGTTCACGCGCGCGCGCAAACGAGCACCGGCCGCAACAGCAGGAAAGTATGACCAATAGAGTCAGACATTAGCTACATCCGCACGCAAAAGGAATGTGGTTCTGGTTAAGGCTTTCTTTCCCTTATTAGTAAATTAGTAAAGGGGGCCCACCTGATTCGACCTACTTTGGATAACAAGAAGGCGAGCTTTTCTGCTTTGATCAAATAAAAAGCCCAGTCAGCCACCAACTCGGTGCGGGTCACGTGACCTACAGCTCGGCCTTCGCTTTTTGAGGCTTCCTCTACCCACATCTCTATGTGCCCGCAGCACTTCCATATGGAGAAAGATAGGCTTACCATGTTCCATCAATAGCACCTAACCTATGCCGATTTTGGCGGACCGTGCTCCACCCCGGTGAACTCATGCGGTTCCGATGTGCCCAGAGGCCAGAGGCAAATCCGTTCACAGTCCGTAGGACCAACACCATTCGAAGGTGGGCGGGCCGCCCCGCCTAGAACCGTTATGTTTGACTGGGCTTACACACATTCGCTCACTTACGCTGTCCCCCTCAGCTCACCCTAGCCCCGGCCTTTTGCTCTTCTAACGTAAGCTCCAAGGCTTCACACCAAGTCTTCACTGACATAATATGCATGCTTAAGTAGGGTCAGGCAGAACCGTTGTTGCCTGATGGGAACTTCCCCCATATTGCTATCAATGTCTTCATGTCGCACGACCTCTTAACATTACACCACTGAATCCCCAATCCTTTGCTTGCTGTGCAGTGACAGTACCAATATCCACTAATAGTTGTTTCCAGATACGGTTGCGGTTGACATCTCTTCTAATTCGTCGATACGAGAAGCAAATTGTTGTGTGGAGGAATCAATATCTCGACATAAGCCAAGAGGCAGATCTTGTGCCACTCCACCTGGTCGTATGAAACTGGCATGCATCCTGGCTCCCGAGACTCTTTCATAGAATTCCAACAATTTTTCCCGCTCCTCAAAAGCCCACAGGAACGGAGTTGATGCTCCCACATCCATAGCATGAGTAGTTAAAGCAAGTGAATGATTTGAAATTCGAGTTATTTCACGGAATAACACTCGTATATATTGAGCTCGTAATGGTACCTCGCAATTCAAAAGTCTCTCTACAGCTGAAGAATGAGCGTGTTCTTGGGCCATCGTAGAAACATAGATAGGGTCAACGACGGAACGAAGAACGAAACTTTACGACAGCTTTTTCGTACACGTTCACTTGCATCACATACACAAGTGCTCTCTGAACCGTGCAATAAGGTCACCCATAACACGGCTCTCCCATTTGAGTTATCTTAGCCCCAGGCCATGCTATTCAAAATATTAGAAAAAAGGCAGCGAAAGGTAACAACTAGTATTTTTTGCTGGGCGCCTTTGGAAGCTTTTGCTGGTAACCAAAGCCTATCGTTCCCGCAACCACTTTGGTACTTTGTTTATAGCTTTTTTAGGTTATGCAATAGAAGGGGCTTTCGCTCTGGATCCTTCCTGCTTGCAGAAATGAATGGATCAGAAAGGGGCTGGATTCTATATTTCCGGGCCGGCCGGGAGGTGAAGGCCATAATAGAAGATTGCCCTCCTGGTAAGGAAGAGGGGAAAAGGGTGCTGTCATCTATCTCGACCAGTTTCCCGAGGCGTTGGAAATCCAGTTTTTTTATTTCTCAGAGAATCACTGGCGCTATTTAGCCTTTCGTTTCGCCGACAAAGAAGTAATCCTTGATGATTTCCCATTCCTTCCCTGCCGAGCCGCCTCTCTTCGCCATTCGATGCCTCTGCCTTCCCTTTCTATAACATAGCCAAGCGCCCTCCTTTCCAATAACTAAGAAAAAAAAAAAAAAAGACCAATCAAAGCCCTATCGTATCAGTACGTCCGGCCCCAGGGGACTTGACTGTGGGGAATGGGTCTCCCGCACTGCTCAAGTAAGTATGCGACTCCGTATGAGGACCTCCTTCCCTTCTGCCCACTCTCCGTTCACACGGTTCTCAAAGCAGAGGAGGAAGGGTGGGCAGCAGGTACCACGAGCCCTCTGTCCCACACATTTATCCAGAAGCAAGTGTAGTTCACCGGTTCCACTGAATGCTCCTATCTGTCGGCAAAGATCGTGTGAGTGTGCAGTTATGCTTCGGATGCTTCGACATAGAATAGATCGACACAGTTCCCTTTTCTTTTCCGGTGCACTCGCTTTATATCTCCGACACACAAGGAAGGACGCGGTGGGAAGGAGCCCTAGCCTCTGCCCGGCCGATCATTCCGCTGGCATCTCGCATTCACACCCCCGTTTGACTGCCGCTCGGGGATGTAGTTGTAGATACGTTTGTCTTAGTGGGTCGTTGGCTCCACTTGTTATCTCCTTCTACGACATGCTGTTGTCGTCGACATATGGAATATGTCACTTAGTCATCTCTGCCTCGCTGCGGGTCAGCACCTCCGAAAGAAAGGGAGGACTTCATTCAGTGACCCCGCGATCGCCCTCTGAACGATCAGAATAAGGTAAAGCTTGAAGATAAGTTTTGTACTCTATTAATTTCTCAGTCCCTCTAGTCGGGTGGGTGCCGGCCGACCGGATCCCCCTAAAAACCGTACGTGCAGGTCTCCCCGCATGCGGCTCACGCCATTCGAGGTGGCCTTTTTTAGCCCAGCATTCATTCGCAAATCCTATAGTGAAATTGAGACTGCTCGACTTCGGAAGTAAGCGTGTAGGCAGCGCTGTCTGTCGTACCGTTGACTCTATCTATTCATTGAATTTGCTTGATTCCATTTTGGATATAGGCTCGCTCCCTCTTTTTCCAAGAATTCATGCACTTCCCTTTACTCCATAGGGCCTTCTTTAATAGGTTATGAAAAGCCTTCCATTTCCGTCAAATGACCCGGCCTCCCCTGGCTCTTCCACCGTCCGGGCTCCCTTTCCTCCCTATGCTATGCTCCCCGGCGCAGGCCTACCACGCTTCGCGCCTGCGGCCTTTTCGCCAGACGGTCTTTGCCAGTAGTGCCATCCTCCCCGCTAGCTGTACGGGCGGGTTGTCCCTCGCTGCTGCGTTCTGTTAGGCTATGGATTACAGGAACAAATGTAGTTGAATGGAACAGCAGGCGGGTTACACGTTCCACTGTGCCGAGATGTGAGGTGCAGGTGGTGATGATCACCCCGGGGTATGCGCTAGCGCCCTTGACAGGCACTCCAGAACCCGCCAACGCTCGTGAAAACCCGGGTCGGTCCTCCATTCATCCGACCAGAGGTGTGGATAACGAGGCCACCTTCACAACCTTCTCCCTTCTGTCCTTATGTTGTAGTAAGGTAGGGTGGTTCGCTTGACTTGCTCACCCGCCCCTTAGCCCGGTGCTCATGACGCGCTACGGAACCTCCACCGTGCCGGGGGACCAAGCAGGGCATAGCTAGCGGCATAGGAGCCGACTCGGCATCAGCGGCTTCGTGCCGCACTGGAGTGATCCAATATGTGGTTCCGCGCGTTCCACCACTTCTCCGTTCATTTCCAATACTGATCGTGAAACACCATGAGCAGCAGGATGTTGAGGTCCGAAATTCGAAGTGAAATTTTGGATTTGCCCGTTCCTAGTCGTCATGGGAAAGAAAGGCAGAAAGAAGAAAGAAATGATTCCCTTAGAGCTTGTCCAATACCACCAGTACCTGAAATGCATCTCCTTCGCCCGCGCAAGAGACTTCTATGCCAGCCGGGAATAACGGCTCTGTTATGAGGCAGACAGACTCATTTGGTCGGTATTCCCTAATGACTTGTTTTAGGAGATTAGGGTCCCCTTATATTCTCTACCCATTTGCGGGGATTTCTTTATCCGTCTCCGCGGAGATCTCCAGATCGTAAGACATTATCGCCTTCGCGACACTGGACTCTATTTAATTTAAGTAATTTCCGTAAAGTGCACGGACAGCGGGGTGGGCAACTTCGGTCGGTGCTGGCGCCTGCGGCAGCGCCTCTGGAGCCGCCCCCCCGTTCTGGAGCCAGCGGGTTCTGAATGACCTTCCTCTCACGGTTAAAAAGTAGTTCACCATCTCGCATAAATCTATATCGTCCACCCGAATTGTCTTCATTACAGACAACTCCCCTGTCTCTTTCCCTATCGAAAAGACGCTTGACTCCATTTTTCTAGAAATGTTAATCAAGTGACACACTGAGGCCATGGGTCATGAAAGAGGTTGGCCCCCATCCTCCTTAACTATGTATGGCCAATGAACTCCTCGCTTTAGTCCGTTCGTTTTTTTCCTTCTTTGGGCTCGGGTCGGTAGCCGGGCTCCGGGACATTACTATCAACTGCAACATCATTGTGAAAGAATTTCCAAAGAAAAGGCTACCGTCCTAAAAAAAAGACTTTGTCTTTCGGGGGCTAGGGAGAATGCATTGATTGGGTGCCCGTCCAGTAAGGGAAGGAAACCACTTTTCTTCGACCAAGAAAATGAGTCAAGCGTGGTCAGAAAGCTTCAACGAAAGGACGGTCTTCTTCTTCGTTAGTAGGAAAGCAATGAAAATCTCACCTAGGGACGAAGGAGACCCGAAAAGATACTAGGCGAGAGCAAGCCAAGACAATAGGCCTTAAAAGCGAAAGAGAAAATGGATGCCGAGATGGCAGCCGGAAGAGAGAACTTTAAAGATGCGGCTCAGAGCTAACTGATCGAGTAACTTGACTTCTTTGCCGCTGAAACTCTTTGACGAAAGAAAGATATGGAAAGCAAGCATTGTACGCTACCACGCGGGTTCCGAGTATCAGAAAAAGAAGATCGGAGATTGAATGGTAGGCTTAGTAGGGCTCGAACCTACAATATCACCGTTATGAGCGGTACGTTTCAACCAATTAAACTATAAGCCCCTACGGATCTCTACATGCAATTCGCTCACTTCGGGAAGAGCGGACGGAAAGAGGAGGCCTTTGCTCTATCTCCTTCTTCCTCTTCCCAGGAATGCAGAATGAAAAAAGAAGATTTTCTTTACTCTACTCTGTGTCTTTTTTTTTTAGATATATAGAATTTTATATATCTATTATATATATGAAGTGAAGCAAGCGGCCCTTTCGCGACTCAAACTGCCGGTACGCTTTCCGGCTCGCAACCGGGCGGGGGCTCTCGATTTGCTTGCAATGCCGGCTCTTTATTCGACTAAAGTTAGAAGTAGAGGGCGCCGTTTGCCCCCCACACTTCAGAAAAAGTTTCAAAGTATGGATGAAGTAAGAAAAAGTACATAAGGAGTGATAAATAAAAACTTGGTTACGGGAACCGAAGGTTAGGCCTACTACTTTTTGATAGCTAGACCTAAAAAAGTGTATTCCTATGGGTCAAGGGTTCTGCCAATTCCCAGAATACTAATGTACCCTCGTGTATTTAGATTAGATAGAGTGACTGTTTAGCAATCTTTTTGAATTCAGTCTGGCCGAAAGCTGGCTAAGTCCAGGCAATGAAATTCACTAGTGGTGGGACATGCCAAAAGTGGCTTTTGTTAGAATAAGATTTTTTTGGATAGTCAAATAGGTAGCTAGAGAACCCACTTTTCAAGAATCCATTCCATTAGCGTTTTAGGGAGGGAATTGATTGATACTAGCACACACTTATCCCAGGATAGTCATATGAAAGTTATCCGGACTTCAATATCGACTTTCATTTCTACTTTATTAGCTTTCGTTTTGGGAATTCTTATACGCGGTCCGTGATTCAACTCGGGTCGTAGGGATTGCACCCCGCCTTTCTTCTAGCTGTCCCCGGTCTGGTATGAGATTTCTTTTATTGTAAAGATCCGATCCCATAGCATTTAGGTCCATGATCACGAAATCGTCCTGAAATTCGATTTCCGCTGCTACATGGATCCGGATTCAATCCAGTCGAGAGTTTGCCCTTTGAGCTAAGACATCTATGAACCAAGATGAAATTCTTGTCACAGTTGGGGATTCTTGGCTCAGTTTTGCCTTGATGATTGCCCGCCTAACATGAATAGTATATACGAGCTTCAAGTGGCATCCTCCCAATCAAGCTTCTTTGAAGCTCAACACGGACGGTTCCGCTATAGGTCATTTTTTGACTGGTAGTGGCATCGCTTCTCTTCCTTCTAATCCCATTTATTTGGGGTTGAGCTCCGCGCCAAATGAGGTAAACCCAACTCAAGGATTGACTCTTATGAGAATATAACTAGTAGCATACCAAGGCTTGAGAGCGACTGGGTGGAGGGCTTATTCGATTGAAGAGAGTGATTGAGCGACTTCGTTTCTTGGCCTCCCTTTTACTCATCCTTATCGAAATCTGGGGCTTTTAACACTCTATTTATTATATAGATAGACAAAATGCCTTAAGAACCTCTCTTTTGAAGGAGTACTTGTCCACCCTGCCAGAGCACAACTGGAGACCCAACAAAAGAGCTCTAGCCTTATTCAACAGGAATGCCTAACCGATCTCAAAACCTACTAACAGATGGAGTGTCTATCGAAGCCATCTAAGCTTGAGTGATGAGAGATTCCTCTGGATTGAGAAGCTCCCTCCTTGGACTTGAATGTCCCGATTGCGCTAAAGGAGGCCGAAGAGAACATTGAAAGGATATTCAACATGGCTTGTGTAAAACTGTACGAAAGACCCTACTACTGGCTACCATTCTCATGAGCAAGCCGCTGTACCAAGCGATGTAAGAACATTCAAATATTCCCGTATGTAAGGAGCAAAGTCACTCCCCTTAGCCTCTCCCTCTTCTACGATTCAGTCATCACGCAAGCGGTGAACGGAATCATACTTTTTTTATTTCCTTATTAGGCTCCGTGATATAAGTGGTATATGAGTTGATGTTATATGCTATATACTACATGCTTACTTGTTGATATTGTTTCTTTATGATCATCATATCAGCATGTAACGTAGTTGCATTTTAGTAGCTTACTGAGATTTATTCTCACCCTTATTTGTTTACTGTTTTAGATAAAGGCGGGTCCAGGGGATAGGACACTCGGCACGGGAGGACGTTGGTTTGGTAAGAGTTGGGACTTGTTTTGTTGAAGGTTACATTATGTAAATGTAAACCCTTTGGGTAGAGTACCCGTACTTCTTATGGTTCCATCTATTTTGGTAAATGTTGATGTATGTACATTTGTTTAAAAGTTTGTAAGCCTTCGGGCTAAGTACTTTCGCTGTGAAAGTGTTTGTAAAAGTTTGTTTCGAGTTAAGTGAAGTCTTTGAACTTCAAGTGTGTTTTTGTTCCACTTTCTAAAAGTATATTTCGAAAAAAAATTCTAAAAGTTTTATAACGTCTTCCGTTCGTGTCCCGAGCGTGGGGCCAAGTAGGACCACGGGTACGGGGCGCGACAGTTGGTATCAGAGCTAGGTTGTAGATGGTCTAGAATGACTAAATGACCTAGGAGGGTAGTAGAGTATAGAGTGAGTAACGTTGAGTGTTTGATACAGGTATTCATTAAAATGGTGAAACTGACGGAGATCAGGCCGGCTCTTCGGGCAAGGGGATGCAAGAGAAGAGGCTCGAATTATGTTTCAGGGAATGTTTGAAGCAGCGATGAAAACTTTAAGTGATCAGAGGCAAGAAAGGGAACAGGTACCACCAAGATATGGCCTAGAACAGTTTCTGAAAATGAAGCCTATGGAGTATGATGGAGAACCCGATGTATCTAAACCTGAAAGGTGGATTGAATCGATGGAAAAGATCTTTGATGCTTTGAGATGGTCGGAGGAAGATCAAGTCAGGTTTGCTACCTATAAACTGAATGGAGCGGCTGAGCATTGGTGGAAGCTTTGAAAACAAAATGGGATGAGACTCATGTACCTTATACTTGGGAGAATTTTCTGGGGAAGTTTAAAGAACACTTCATTCCTCGAGTAGATCAAGACAGGAAGGAGATGGAATTTCTTAACTTGGAGCAAGGTTCTATGTCAATTGCTCAATATTCAGTTAAATTCTCAGAGTTGTCCAGGTATTGTACTCACCTAGTGGCAACTGAGGAGAGGAAGGCTACGAGGTTTGTGAAAGGTTTGAAAACCGTGATTAGAACTCAGATAGTATCCCATAAGTTGCAAGATTTTCAGGATGCAGTGGATCGAGCTTACCAGGTGGAACATGACATTGAGGAACATAAAAGGAAAATGGAATTGTTAGGCGCTGGGAAGCAAGTTAGGCAACAACCACGTGGTGATAATCGAGGAAATCAAGGTGGATCTTCACAATTCAAAGGGTCTTCTCAAAGACAGTCAGGTAACAGAAATCAAAGTAACACTTCAGGGAGTCAAAGTAGAGGAGTTTGTAATTATTGTCAGAAAGAAGGGCATTCAGAAGAGAGATGTTGGAAGAAGCAGGGCAAGTGTTTGAACTGTGGTCAGTTAGGACATTTTCAGAGGGATTGCCCTAAGTATAGGATGCAAGCATCGGAAGTGTGGTTGGGTCCTCTCAGGGTCAGAAGAGGGATTCCTCAGGCAAGCCTAAGGTTCAGGGTCGTGTTTTGCTATTTCTCAGCAACAGGCTTCGGAGTCCTCTAATGTGATAGGAGGTATTATTTTTGTGTCTAGTTTGAGGGCACGTACACTTATAGACCCTGGCTCATCGCATTCTTATGTGTCTTTGCATTTTGCTTCTCGATTGCATAAGTCTTCTGAATCTCTGCCTTATGTGTTAGAGGTGTCAACTCCTATAGGGGAGTGTTTGGTGACCAATGAGGTGTTGCATTCTTGTGATGTGCATATACGTGAGCATGTTTTACCTGTTGATTTAGTTATCTTACCATTACAAGATTTTGATGTTATCTTGGGTATGGATTGTTGGGTAAATATCATGCGTCTGTTGATTGTGCTAATAAAGTGGTCACATTTTCTATCCCTAATGTTCCTAAGTTTTCTTTTTGACTGTTCCCTGGGGTAGAGATATTCGAATTATTTCTTATATGAAGGCTAGAAAGTTGTTGAACCGTGGTTGTGCGGGGTATTTGGCTAGTGTTCTTGATACTACTAAAAGGGTTCCTGATATTGAGGATGTGCCTATTGTTAAAGAATTTTCAGATGTATTTTCTTCTGAGTATGCTATGCCTCCTGACCGGAAATAGAGTTCTGTATTGACTTACTTCCAGGTACGGCTCCTATATCTGAGGCACCTTACAGAATGGCCCCAGCTGAATTGAAAGAGTTGAAGGTTCAGTTGCAAGAGTTGCTTGATCGAGGATTCATTCGTCCTAGTGTATCCCCGTGGGGAGCTCCAGTATTGTTTGTTAAAAAGAAAGATGGGTCCTTGAGGCTGTGTATTGACTACAGAAAGCTGAATCAGGTAACTATAAAGAATAAATATCCGCTTCCTCATATTGATGATTTATTTGATCAACTTCAAGGGTCAGTTGTCTTTTCAAAACTTGATTTGAGGAGTGGGTACCATCAGTTGAAAATCCGTTCTGAAGACATTTCTAAAACTGCTTTTCGTAGTAGATATGGCCATTATGAGTTTCTTGTTATGCCTTTCGGGTTGACTAATGCTCCGGCGGCTGTTTTTATGGATATGATGAACAGAGTCTTTAAACCTTATCTTGATACCTTTGTGGTTGTATTTATTGATGATATTCTGGTTTATTCCAAGTCCCGGGAAGAGCATGAATAGCATTTGCGAATGGTTTTATCTATTCTTCGTGAGAAGCAGTTGTTTGCTAAATTCAGTAAATGTGCTTTTTGGCTCAATGAAGTATCTTTTCTTGGGCACGTGATTTCGAATAAAGGTATATCAGTTGATCCATCCAAAGTTGAGGCTATTGTGAATTGGAGGAGGCCAGAATCAGTTACAGAAATTCGAAGTTTCTTGGGGTTAGCTGGGTACTACAGAAGGTTCATTGAGGGGTTTTCTAAGATTGCAACTCCCTTGACTCAGTTGACTAGAAAGAATATTCCTTATGTGTGGGATGAAAAATGCCAAGCTAGTTTTGAAGAATTGAAGAAGAGATTGACTACAGCTCCTATTCTCGCCCTACCTAATGGTAATGATGATTTGGTAATCTATAGTGATGCTTCTAAAGAAGGCCTCGGGTGTGTATTAATGCAGAATGGAAGGGTGATTGCATATGCTTCGAGGAAGTTGACTCCGAGTGAGCAGAATTATCCTACCCATGACATGGAGCTTGCAGCTATTGTCTTTGCATTACACAAATGGAAACATTATCTTTATGGAGCCAAGTTTGAGATTTTCACAGATCATCAGAGTTTGAAGTATCTTTTCTCCCAGAAAGAGTTGAATAATAGACAACGAAGATGGATGGAACTATTGAAGGATTATGATTGCACCATTTCTTATCATCCGGGCAAGGCAAATGTGGTAGCTGATGCTATTAGCCGGAAGTCTTATGTAGCTTCATTGATGGTGCGGGAATGGAAGATGTTGGAGGATACTCGAGATTGGAGTCCTTATGAATCAAAGCATGGAGCTATTTTGCGAACATTCGAGTATTTCCAACTTTAGTTCAACAAATAAGGAAGCTCAGAAGGATGACCCGGAATTGGTAAAGATTATGGATAAAATCAAAGAAGGTAAATTTGAGGATTTCTCCCTCAGTTCTGAAGGGGTATTAACTTTCAGGGGTCGTTTTGTGTGTACCTAATGTTGATGGGATTAAACACCAAGTTCTTGATGAAGGCCATAAATCAAGGTATACTATTCATCCCGGGAGTACTAAAATGTATCAGAATTTGAAGCAACACTTTTGGTGGAATAATATGAAAAGAGAGATAGCGGATTATGTATCCAAGTGCTTAACATGTCAACAAGTAAAGCTGAACATCAAAGGCCTGCAGGACTGCTTCAACCGTTAGAGATTCCGGAATGGAAGTGGGAACATGTTACCATGGATTTTGTGACAGGGTTACCTCGTACTCGAAGAAGGTTTGATGCGGTTTGGGTGATTGTTGATAGATTGACAAAGTCTTCTCATTTTCTACCTATTGAGATTGGTTATTCTATGGAAAATCTTGCAACTTTGTACATTAATGAGATCGTGAGGTTATATGGAGTTCCAGTGAGCATTGTATCTGATCGTGACCCTAGATTCACATCTCGGTTTTGGCAAGCGTTTCAGAAGGCTTTGGTTCAGAGTTGAGATTTAGTACATCTTTTCATCCTCAAACAGATGGCCAGTCCGAGAGAACTATCCAGATTCTTGAGGATATGTTGAGGGCTTGCTCAGTGGATTTTTCAGATTCGTGGGATATTCATTTGCCTCTCGTAGAGTTTGCTTATTAACAGTTTTCAGTCCAGTATTGGGATGGCTCCTTATGAAGCCTTGTATGGGAGGAAATGTCGGTCTCCTATCTGTTGGGATGAAGTGGGAGAAGCCAAGATTTGGGGTGTTCAGATGGTTAATGATTCAGTTGAGAAGGTTAAACTTATTCGAGATCGTTTGAGTACTGCCCAGAGTAGACAGAAAAGCTACGCTGATCATCGGAGGCGAGACCTTGAGTTCGAAAAAGGTGACTTTGTGTTTTGAAGGTTTCCCCTAAGGTTGGTATTCGAAGATATGGGAAGAAAGGCAAGCTTGCTCCGAGTTTATTGGTCCATTTGAGATTCTTGGAAGAGTGGGGGATCGGGCTTATCGTCTTGCATTACCTCCTTCTCTTGATAAGATCCATAGTGTGTTTCATGTTTCTATGCTTCGTAAGTATGTGTATGATTCTTCTCATGTTCTATCTGAGGTTCCCGAGGATATTGAGCCGAGTATGTCTTATGAGGAACATCCGGTCCAAGTCATTGATTCGAAGGTGCAAGAATTGAGAAACAAAAGTATCCCTCTTGTTCGAGTTGTGTGGAGGAATCACAATGTGGAAGAATCGACTTGGAGCTTCGGGAGGAGATCGAGAGGAAGTACCCTTGGCTGTTTGAGGGCCTCGGTAAGTAACCCTAAAATTCGGGACGAAATTTTTTAAGGGGGAGTGATTGTAGCGACCCCAAAACTCGTCCCTATTTATTTTATAATTTTGGGATTTTTATTTGACTTATATGTGCATTTTATGTGTTGCATCATATTTTATGATTTGCATATCATACTTGATTATCTGTATTATTTACTTAGTTAGTAAAAATAATGATTAAAGGAGTTAAATGATTAAGTTGAAACTTTAGGGTCCTAGTTGAAATTATAAGTTAGGGGCTTAAGTGTTAACCTTGAAAGTTGGGTGACCATTTTGTGAAATGGGTAAGATATTTTAAAAACTTATCCCTTTTTCTTCCTTCTCTGTGTTTACAAATTTCATCAGCAACATTTCTTCCTCGTATCAGTTAGGGTTAGGAGAAAAAGGTAAGTTCAACCCATTTCGATTTAATTCTTTTCTTTCCTTACCCGTTTTAAAAACTAATTATATAAAATGATCAGGGTGTCCGAGTAGGTCATTTCTAGCCGAACAAAACTTATTTCAGCGATACTTTTTTCCGGAACTAGGTAAGTTACTAATTCCCCTTTAAATGTTAAATAGTCATATATGTTATATATGATACTTCTACTTGTTAATTTTGTGTTTTGGGTAATATTTGCTATACTTGTAATTTTGGGACAAAAGGAGTATATGGTATTGGTTGTAGCTGAGTATGGGAATGGTTTTAGAAGCATGTTGTAATCTCATGGAAGTTGTTAATGAAGTTGCTAAAGTTATGTCTATATATGTGTTATTTGTGGGACGGAAGGAGTAAAAATTTAACTAAGGAAGAATCTGGGATTTGGCCCAAAATAGGAGGAGGCGCGCGCACACCTATATAAGGAGGCGCACGCACCCCTTTGTTACCAACCTAGGCCAAAATTGACTGGA